>QLTV01001769.1:1995384-2017862 GCA_003457575.1 Thermophis baileyi | reverse complement strand
GGGGGGGGATTTAATATTACAATATTATTTATTTAATATTAAGGTTGTAGTTTCTTACCTTATAGCCTATCGTCTTCCGATAATAGAGGATTTCTTTTTCAAGAAGTTCAAATAACCGTGGTGGAAAGAATTGGAAATCTTGAATATTTGGCTGCTTGGGCGGTCGCGGAGCCTTTGAAATTAAACACACAGAGTATCGATGCTATGTTCTAATTTTTATTTGCGCACTTATGAAAATGAATACATTAGCTCTTTGTGTAACGTAGAAGGTTACACGGCTGACCTTTGGGATTTTAGGCTCACTGACACGGAGAGCTTCCCTAAAATAGGCATCCACAGCGTAGTTGGCTTTGCGTTCTCGTTTTGGGGGCTCGATCCATTCCATCATACTCAGCTAGAAAAAATAGACAAACTCATTAAAAGGGCAGGGAAGATGGTCAGGTTCTTGCTGACACAGGTGCTTCTTTCCCAAAAACCTGAATCAATTGTTGGGCGCTGGGTTAATGCTTTCTGTATTTTTTTCATGTTCTTCTCCTGAACAGGAGGATGCCTTTTTTAAAATATTGAAACGTGAATAGTAAACAGAAGTAATGAACTTCCTTGCCATATGTTAAACCATACCAGTATTGAATTTGAGAAAATTAAGAAATAAAGGAGCACGTACATTGTTTCACATACATGAGCCTGGGTGACAGTTTCCTTCAGAGAAACAAAAATTGCATTCATGGGACTCTTTTGAGAATTCCATTACGAACTTGACTAGGATACATTTTCCCAAGCATCCGTCGCCTGGACCGAAGTATAATTAATTTTTGGACCACTTTCATGCATCCTACATTCTACACTGGTTGGACTATACTTATTGCATGTATTAAGAGCAAAACTAATGGGGGATAGACATTTGGTAATTAAAGGGGGGAAAATGGTTTGATTTAATGCTGGCTGGGGGACTCTGGGAATTGGTCCATACATCTTCAAGTTGCTATAGTTGACAATGGTCTAGATATTACTGGATTAAATCTTCCTCTATTCCTGTCCACTGGGAATGCTGGCTGATCTGATTTAATAGAACAATAGAGCTGGAAAGGATCTTGGAGGTCTTCTAGTCCAAACCCTGCTCAACCAGGAGACCCTATACCCATTCCAGACAAGTGGCTGTCCAATTTCTTAAAAACCTCCAGTGATGGAGCACCTATAACTTCTGAAGGCAAAGCATTCCACTGGTTGATTGTTCTCAGTGTTAGCAAATGTCTCCTTAGTTCTAGGAGAACTCAGTTAGTTTCCAACCATTGTTTCTCGTCTTGCCTTCTGGTGCTTTGGAAAATTAAGTTTGACTCCCTCTTCTTTGTGGCACCCCTAAAATATTGGAACAATGCTATCATGTCACCCCTAGTCCTTCTTTTTACTAGGCTTATCCAATTCCTGCAACTGTTCTTCATATGTTTTAGCCTCCAGCCCACTAATCTCCTTCGTTGCTCTTCTCTGCACAGTTTCCAGAGTCTCAACATGTTTTTTATAATATTGTCACCAAAAGTGGATGCAGTATTCTAGGTGTGGTCTTACTAAGGCTTTATAAAGTGGCACTAACACTTCACATGATCTTGATTCTATCCCTCTGTTAATGCAACCAAAGATTGCATTGGCTTGCAACTTTGCATCTCAGGCAACATCCAGAGGACAATCGACTTTCCAGTCGCAAGTACACTCCAACCTAAATTCGGGGGGGGGGGGGCAGCCAATAATGAGAGCCTAGAATTTCACCCCAGCAACATCCAGAGCTTATTTTAAGATGTTTATGATCCTGCTGAAATCTAACGTCATTCTCTGTAATGCAATTCATGCAACTGCAACGCCCCATGTATATGAAAAATATACCTTTTGTTTCCCTCTATAATCTTCCCCTTCAAAATTGTACAAACTCATTTCAGTGTCCATTGTGAAGTTCCGAAGAGAGCTTTCACCCATTTTTTGCAAACGTTCATTCATTTCAGCTGTCTAAAGAAAGTCACAAGTACCAAAAAAAGAAAGAGAACACATTTTTAGAAATGTCTTTTTCATATAAATGAATATAAATACTATGGCTGACTTTAATCAGTCTGTATGAAAAGTTAGCTAAGCTAACATATTTTTTTCCGGTTAGTTCAGAGCTGATATTTATTACACATAGCAGAAAAAAATGAACAAGGCACAGTGATTTATGTTCCACATTATCTCACCTTTTTTTCACCTCTTTCTAAAATAGTGGTAATGTCTTCATCAGTCAGTTCACTGTCTTTGGAAGCGAACACGTGTGTTGCTCCGTGACGGATCATTTGCAACATTTCATCTTTTGCTAGTTTGTTAGACTGCTGATCAATAAGCCTTCCTAATACATAAAACACAAGAGAATTTCAATTCCAAACCCATTGTGAGTTCTATACTAGAATTATAAAGTCATATCCCTTTCTAAGCAGGCTGTTTAATAAAACTACAATTAAAAAGTGGAAGTACAACAGAAAATTTAAATGTTTCATATCTTAGTGCCAAATTTAAAGCAAAGATTTACAGAAGGGATTGACTTTGACATGTGCAATTTGAGGAGAGCACCATATGATATTATCCAACTTTTACAGGACCATTAAATTTTAATTGATCAGCAGCACAATATGCTTTATAAGCATATATCAAGCAAAGCATTTATTTGGTACTGAAGTCACATCGAAACTAGAAAACAAAGCCAGATACTGAACCATTCACATATTAAAACTGTACTCGTGTAATTTAGGTACAATTTAAAAAAAAAAGAAATCCTTTGCCTGGTGCACCAGAGAATTATGCAGCATTTTTGTTCAGATGTGAAAAATATTTACAGGTAGTCGTCAACTTACAACCATTCGTTTAGTGACTGTTTGAAGTTACAACACTGAAAAAATGGGATATGGCCATTTTTCACACTTATAACCATTGCAGCATCCCCATGATCACATGATCAAAATTCAGATGCTTGGCAACTAACTCATATTTATGACAATTGCAGTGTCCCGGGGTCATATGATCACCTTTTGTGACCTTCTGACAAGCAAAGTCAATAGGGAAGCCAGATTCACTCAACATCCCTGTTACTAACTTAACAACTGCAGTGATTCACTTAACAACTGTGGCAACAGGTCATAAAATAGGGCAAAGCTCACTTAAAATCTTAGCAACAGAAATTTTGGGCTCAATTGTAGCGAACTCTTGTAAGTCAAGGACTATCTGTAACTGCTTATATCAGGGGTGTTTTTCCAACTTGGCAACTTTAAGACTTGTGGACTTCAACTCCCAGAATTCCCCAGCCAGCCATGCTGGGAGTTGAAGTCCTCAAGTCTTAAAAGTCGCCAAGGTTGGACACCCCTGGCTTACATCCTCCATGTTTTGTCCACTCCAGTTGCTATTATCTTTTAAAGTTGAAGGAGGAAAACATCTCAAAGGAAGTCAGATTTTTCTAGTTTCACTACCGAACGCTACAGGTCAGATCCTGCTTTTCTTAATTTTATCTCTGAATACCACAAACATATTAAACCGTACCTTGCTGAATAACAATTGAATCCAGCCTCAGTTTTATCTCGGCTCTTTCTACTATTCTCTCTTCAACAGTGTTGTCAGTGATAAGCCGAAATACCCGCACGGCCTTTTTTTGACCAATCCGATGAGCACGATCCTAATCAGGGTAAATTAATAAAGGTGTAAGTGAAAAGATGCCGAATACCAATTTAAAGGCAAAGGTGAATGTATCGCTATTTAGTCTATTTTAATAAACCCTTCAAATGTAGTGTTTACATGATGTTGTTTTTTTAGTTAGCTTATATGAAAGAGTACAGCTGCCCCAGCAATAAACCTTAAAGATCTCCATTTACCATCGCTTGTAGATCGACTTGTGGGTTCCAGTCGGAATCATAGAGGATCACAACATCAGCTGTTGCTAAATTAATCCCCAGGCCTCCGGCTCTTGTACTCAACATAAAAACGAACTTCCTACTGTTTGGAGCATTAAAGGTGTCTATTGCTTCCTAAAAAAAAAAAAGATATATATATTTAAAGAGACTGTATTAAAAATAGAGTTTCCTGCAAGGGATCAAGAACCTGTGTTGTTGTTTTGTTGTTGTTGTTTTGCCTGGTTTCTAAAATAGTTACAGGGAGAACTCTGGCCATGATAGAAACACAGGGAATCAAAACTCTTTCCTTCACTTCTCCCAGCAGTTCTACAAGCAACTAGATCCCCAGCCTGTGAATTACAGAGATCTTCGAGCAGCACAAGGTGATTCTCACTGGCATTCTTTGTAAATGCACCTTTCACTTATTTTCCCTTAAAGTGATACAGGTAGTCTTTGATTTGCGACCATTCATTTAAGCAACCATTCAAAGTTTACAACAACGGGGCTGAAAAAAATGATTTACGACCTGTCCCTGCACTTATAAACTTGCACAGGATTGCAATTCAAGCCCTCGGCAACCGTCCTGTATTTACAATGATTGCAGCGTGCCAGGGTTGCGTGATCGCCATTTTCAACCTTCCCAGAGGGTTTCCAACAAGTAAAGTCACTAGGAGAAGCTGGAGTCACTTAACAACTTTGTGGGATTCAGTTAATAACCGCGGCAAAAAAGATCATAAAACCAGGTAGAACGCCCTTAATGACCGCATCGCTTAGTGATGGAAGTTCCAGTTCCAATGATGGTCATAAGGGCTATCTGTAGTTAAGATTAAGATTAAGATTTATTATATTTGTATGCTGCCCAACTCCCAAAGGACTCTGGGCGGCTTAACAACAAACACAAAACATTAAAAACATCATTAAAAACATTATAAAACATCCAAATCAATAATAAAACATTAAAACAATAGACATTAAAACAATTTAAAATTCATGCATATCCCATCATGGCCGGAACTCAAATCAGAAAGTTGAATGACATAGCGTGCAATAATGAAAAATTAATCTCTCTTTATAAGGCCTGATGGAAGATAAGACCGCTGTCACAGCAAATTGGCACTCGGGAAAATAGTGAAGAAATGTTAGTTGGTACACAGCCTGTGTCCAGAATAGAACAAAATAAATGTTCAAGGGACTAGACCAGTGGNAGCATCGGAAGCGGGAGACTTCACCTGGACGCCGCCATGTGGGTTCTTTTACCCTCTGCGCATGCGCAAAGCATTCTGCGCATGCGCAGAGGGTAGAAGAACCCAAATGGCGGCGTCCGGGCTACCAGCTGTCCGGCAACCCGCAGGCACGGCCGAACCGGGACCTTTTCACTCCTGCAGTGACGGTGGCACCAAAATGGCGGGCTAACGCGCGCGGCGACCCCTGTGAAATGGTCGTTCGACCCCCAAAGGGGTCGCGACCCACAGGTTGAGAACCGCTGGACTAGACAAATGATTCCCACCTCTCTCTCCTCATGCGGTGTTTGCCCATCCAGGCGACAATATTCATAACCTCGCCACATGCAGTAGTCTTCCAATATATCCAATAAGCGAGTCATTTGGCTAAAAACAAGAACTCTGGAACCTGGGGGACAAAGGAGTGGTTGAAGCACCTTTAACTACACTTTGGGTTGAAGATAATGAGAAGCATCTACATTAAATAGTTATGTCCGGGAATGAACGTTTACTGATATCAATAGGACCAAGCAATAATGGCTGACTTTGGTGGATCTTCATCAACTGCATGATGAATCTGAAATTGATCATTGGTTTATGTATTAAATTTGCAGTCACTTGGCTGCATCACAACTGGGCAATGTTTTTTATTCCACTCACTCATTCACTCATTCATTTCTATCCCGCCTTTATTATTTTTACAAATAAGGCGGCAAATGTATCCAACACACCTTCCCCCTCTTCTTTTCCCCACAACAACCCTGTGAGGTGGGTTGGGCTGAGAGAGAAAGTGTGCCTGGACCAAAGTTACTCAGCTGGCTTTCATGGCTAAGGTGGGACTTGAACTCAGGGTCTCTTTCTTTCTAGCCTGGTGCCTTAACCAATGGACCAAAACACTATATACTGGCAATGTGTAATATAAGACAATTAAAAATAGGATAATACAGAGATCGTGCAGAATAGAAATCCAGGAAAAAAAAAAAACCACAGAATCCCACAACAATAAAGTCCCACGAGGGGTCCCACTAGCCCAAAACTGGGAGGAAGGGGAAGGAGATCGTCTGTCTTACCCTGTTCTTTGAGTTTCGATAGTAATTTGTCCAGGGCAACCATTTTGCCACTATTGGTCACTAAATGAGTATCAGTGGTGTAAGGAGGGCCTGGTTCAGCACCATCAAACAGGTACGGGTGATTACAACACTTCCTCAGCTGCATCAGAATGTTCAACAACCGCATCTTGTCCATTTTGCCCGCTGAATTTAAGATATCGATATCTTTCATCAGGATCTTGGTATACCTGTAAGGTTAATTGGATAATTTAATAATAAAGCAACAACACATTCATGTTTGAATATATAAAGGAGGAGTCTCGGTCATCTATATCCCTGTTTGGCCATTTTTACGTGACTTACTGTACAGCATTAAACTTTATTTTCACACTCTAAAAGAGTTTTTCAAACCTGAGAACTCTACACGGTTTCTGCAAGCTCATCAAATTTGATATTTGCTGCAGGGTAAGAGCTATGAATATTGGGAAAGAATATAATTCAGTAACTGGTGGGGATTAAGAAGGCCAGGTATAGCCCCAAACAACCTCAGGATTGATTGAGGCTAAACTACCTTTACAAGCAAGAGAGTGAATGGAAGATTTAAATTCCTTTCTTCCTGGTAAAGGTTTCCCTGTCCAGTCTAGGGACAAGCTCAGTGTCTTTAACTGCTAAGCCATCGTGCCCCGTTTCTTCTTGCTACCAACATAAAAATGGTCACCAATGCTCTAGGAACTGTTGGCTACCAAGAAGAGAACCCTGGAATTAAAGGGGGTGGGTGACGCTCTCACAATTCCCCATGTTATCAATCCCAAAATGGCCACGCACATTTTCGTCCCCATAAAGTTTAAAAATAGGAGAAAGGGAAGTTCTCCCAGTTTTGCAGCTGGGGGGGGGGGCTCGAAACCAGCTGCTTCCCATTTGACCAGATCATCTGTCTGCTGCTGGTGAACCGAAGGAAATGCCAGCTTCTTGATTCTGAATGTGTTTGTCATCAGCCTTAAGAAATAAGCACATTAAAGGCAGGCAATCAGGTGTATTAAGATTAAAACTTTGGTTCTCCCCTTTCTCAAGTCAAATTCTTTTCTCTGAACACCGAGCAACAACAGTAAAACTTCTTTTTTTAAATAAAATCTATTCTCCTCCATTCCCAACCTATTGGCATTACAAGTCTCAGAATTCCAAAGGAAAAAAGAGCCAACAGATCTTGTTGGGGAATACTAATCTAGTGATAATAACTTGAATTTCAGCATTTATTTAGCAAATGTCAAATGTTTGGTGTAGGAGAGAAATCTTGTAGATTAATACTGTATTATTGTCCCAGACTAAAGTGGGAAGTGGAGAAAAGAACTACAGCTTAAGCTAAAATAGCTTACTTAAAATTTATCCAATCCAATCATACACATAGAAAAATATAAAAGAAATATTAAGGACAGCTTAAAAGAGCTTCGGGGGCAGTAATATATTCAACTGCCAGTTGTTTTAATAAGGACTACCTTGCTTTCATCACATAATCAGTGTATCATTCTCCTGGTATAAGATTTTTAAAAATTACCATTCCCTCTGCATTTTGCTGAGGCCCAGATAAATTTTTACTTCTTTTTTAGGAGGCAAGCTTTTTTCCACTTCAGCTTTTATGCGCCGTAGCAGAAATGGCTTCAAAACCTGGAAGAAGAAAAAAGAGAGAAGCACAGGGAACATTTTAGTGACAGCCCAGATTTTTCAGACATTTCTCCCTGTACAGGTAGTCCTCAACGTATGACAACTGGGGCTGCAATTGTCGTTGTAACTTGCTGTGGTCATAGTCAAGGCGCTATGTGACTCAATTTTATGACTGTTTTTACACTGGCTGTAAAGGAAAACCCTAGAGTTATTAAGCAAATCCAATGATCATTAAGTGAATCCATTCTCTGGAATGGGCGTATTTGCTGGAAACTGGGAAGAATATCACAAATTGTGGTCAAATAACTGTGGGATGTTGCAACCGGTCGTAAATGTGAGCCAGTTGCCAAAACGCAATCATGTGACTGTGGGGGTGTAGGGCAGCAGTCATAACTTCGAGGACAAGTTTGTAAGTAGATTTAAGTCCGTTGTTAAATCTGAACAGTTATTAAAACAACTGGCTGTAAGTCAAGGACTACTACGAAGCTTCTGCCATCTACCTTAAATACCATACTACATTGCCCATAATCCCCAGCTTTACCAATATTATGGGAATTGTGTAACCTCCTTTCATTTTTAATTGAGGAAATGGAATGTTTCGCTTTTAAAAAAGGAAATATATTCCTCCAAAAGTCATGCTGGGAAGACACAAACCAATAAATTCTATAGATGCTACAATGCTACATTATGAGCTGTGGTGGCGCAGTGGTTAGAATGCAATACTGCAGGCTACTTCTGCTGACTGTCGGCTGCCAGCAGTTCGATTCTCACTGGCTCAAGGTTGACTCAGCCTTCCATCCTTCCGAGGTGGGTAAAATGAGGACCCAGATTGTTGGGAGAACTATGCTGACTCTGTAAACCTCTTAGAGAGGGCTGTAAAGCACTGTGAAGTGGTATATACTAAGTGTAAGTGCTATTGCTATTACTCTAGATCAATGTTTTACAACCCATGGTATGCGTACCTGGCAGGTGGTATGCGTACCCCGGGTTGAAAAGCACTGTAAAAAAAAGTGTTTAAAAAAGTGTAAAAGTGTAGCGGGAGGGATGAGCTGAAGCGGCGGCAGTGCCACACAGGTCTGTGGGAGAGTCAGCTGGAGCTGCGGTGTTGCCGGGGCTCTGCTGAGCGCCCAGGATCGGCGCGCACAGCTCCAGCTGATCAGCACTTCCAGGAGCAACACGCAGCCTTGCGGAGAGGAGTGAGCTGGAGCTGCATCAGAAGAGAAAAGGAGGAGGGGGAGAGAGGAGAGGATATAAAAGGAGGAGGTTATGGTGGGAAAGGGAGAGAGGAAAAAGACAGGGAAAGAGAAGGGGATGGAGAGAGACGGAGGAGAGGCTTCTTTGAGGCAAGCAGAGGGAGAGAAGGGGACAAAACAGTGCAAAGATTAATGTCAGAGAAACAGGCACAAGTTTCCCATTAAAAGTGTGCTAAGTGGGTGTATAGATAGTCCTCAACCTACGAC
This sequence comes from Thermophis baileyi, assembly GCA_003457575.1. Classification (NCBI taxonomy): domain Eukaryota; kingdom Metazoa; phylum Chordata; class Lepidosauria; order Squamata; family Dipsadidae; genus Thermophis; species Thermophis baileyi. The sequence goes on along the minus strand of QLTV01001769.1, from coordinate 2,008,581 downwards.
CACAATTGAGCCCAAAATTTATGTTGCTAAGTGAGAAATTTGTTAAATGAGTTTTGTCCCATTTTACGACTTTTCTTGCCACATTTGTTAAGGGAATCACTGCAGTTGTTAAATTAGTAACCCGGTTGTTAAGTGAATCTGGTTTCCCCATTGACTTTGCTTGTGAGAAGGTTGCAAAAGGGGATCATGTGCCTCTGAAATACTGCCTTCCATCCTTCCAAGGTCGGTAAAATGAGGACCTAGATTGTTGGGGGCAACATGCTGACACTGTAAACCGCTTAGAGAGGGCTGTAAAGCACTGTGAAGCGGTACATAAGTCTAAGGGCTATTGCTATCAAAAATATGAATCAGTTGCCAAGCATCCGAATGTAAATCACCTGACCTGGGGATGCTGCAATGGTCATAAGTGTGAAAAATGGTCATAAGTCACTTTTTTCAGTGCCGTTGTAACTTCGAACAGTCACTAAGCAAATTGTTGTAAGCTGATGACTACCTGTACTTTATCACTTTTTTTTTCCTTTTTTTTTTTTTTTTGGTCATCAAGTTTTTCACACCTTGCTAGGCAACTGGTGGTACTCGAATATTGCCATCAACTCCCTGGGAGTTGAAGTCCACAAGTCTTAAAGTTGCCAAGGTTGGAGACCCCAGATCTAGATAACTCTTATTTTACACTTCTCATATAGACAGATTTGAATGTTATTTGTTTTAAAATGTGTATTTCGGAAAAACTATAAGCAAGTCAGATGGCCCATGCCCTTTGTAATAAATATTTACCAATTTAAAAAATCCTTCCAAACATATACAAAACAGGAGGAGAGTGGCACATCACACATCAATAAAAAAGCAATAAATTAGAAATGTATGCACATTTATCAACTGAAGTCTTTTCTAAAAAAATCTTCACCAAAAGAGAAGTGAGATGAGCCTTGGAAAAGGAGTTTATATTCGAACACTATAATGGTTGCACTGAAAGTCTCACACTGTCTCAACCACGCACTGCAGAGTCTGTGACGCATGGAAGCTAGGCCAATAAACTTCTATCAAGAAATGCCACCATACTTACCGCATGAAGTCTTTCCACAAGTTTTTGATCACCAAGACAATTTTTAGTATCAAACCATGAGTCAAAGTCCTGCAGATATAAAAATGCATTTTACTATTATGTTTGAAATTTCATATTTTCCCAGTGCTTAGGTTAGCTCAAGTAGAAATTATAGGACGCAAAGAAAGAAACATCCATTTTGCTTGGAAATCAATATATCCAAGTTGAATTCTTCCATCCTATACTATGTAAAACATACTCTTTGCTCTGAAATCATGGTTGTGCCACAAATATATATCACCAATAGCAGTTGGAAAAAGGGAGGAACCTAAACAATTGTAAGGTTAGGGTACATTTTGCTATATGTAAATTGAAGCCATTGTAGTAAAATGTAAAAGCAATGTGGTAATATAAAGTTAAAAACTAGTTTGCTATAAAACATTTAATTTATGTAATTGAAAGACTTCAATGTCAAACCCAGTCTCACCTCTGCAGAATTAAAGACATCTGGTAAAAGGAAATTGAGCAATGCCCACAGTTCATGAAGATTATTCTGTAAAGGGGTTCCTGTTAAGAGCAAGCGATTTGTTGTCTTGAATTCACGGACAATCTCTGATAGCTAACAAAAAAAAATTATGAAGAGCTTTTATTGCCAATATATTCCAAAGATACATTTTTATAAATACTAACTCTGAGATTTGGAAAACAAAGCTCTGGTCTATTATGATTTCTTAAAATGCTCTTACAGACAAATTGAATACATTGGGTGAAATCTTACTCTAAAATGTATTTTGTGTGCTAGAAAGAACTTTATAAAACAATGTCACATAGCCCACATCAAAAGGCCAGAAAGACTTTCAAAAGTGTTCATCCAACTAGGACAGCGGTTCTCAACCTGTGGGTCGCGACCCCTTTGGGGGTCGAACGACCATTTCACAGGGGTCACCGCGCGCGTTAGCCCGCCATCCTGGTGCCACTGTCACTTGCAGGGGTGAAATGCTCCCATTCGGCCATGCCTGCGGGTCGCCGGACAGCCGGTAGCTAAAGAAGCGGGAGACTTCGCCCACCCGCCGCCATTTGGGTTCTTTTACCCTCTGCGCATGCGCAGAATGCTTTGCGCATGTGCAGAGGGTAAAAGAACCCAAATGGCGGCGTCCGGGCGAAGTCTCCCGCTTCCTTTCTATCGGCTGTCCGGCGACCTGCAGGCAAGCCCGAACCGGGAGCATTTCACCCCTGGTGCCACGCCCCCTTTGTCACCTCATCCCGCGCGGGGAGAGGGCGGAGAGAGGGTCGCGGCGGTGGGGGGGTCGCGCCATTAGAAAGGTTGAGAACCACTGAACTAGGATGAACTCCAGATCATTCTAACTCAGAAGAAGACATCTTGAGCCTATTCAAACTGAATAGATAAGTTTTCCATTGTCAAGGATGACTCTTCCAGAGTTTTTGCTACTTTATGCACAAGGCTGCAGTCTCAGGAAGGTTCATGGCATCCTTAAGTTCACAGTCAACAGGAAGCAGGGGTAGATCAAAAGGGCCACCCAGTTGTTCACAACCTCTGAAGGTCACAACTGAACACAGACTGGTGCTGGGGCAAAAATTATTTACCAAGAGGTAACCTAACTTGTGAAGTTTCTTCTATGAACTCTCCAGGGTCCTGAAATTGTAAAGGTTCAGTTCCGTTCATTCCTCCTTAGATACCACTTCATTGATTGGATTCCTCAACCAGTCCAAGCAAGCTAAAAGTTTTATATACCAAAAAAGTTTTCCTTTTCTCCAAAAAAGGTACCTTCTCTCCAGGTATTGTTCTTCAGTGCTTACCAAATAAAATTAAAACTTACCTTGGATTTCTCATTTTTTATCCGATGAGCTTCATCGATCACCAGATACCTCCAGTTAAATTTTTTGAAAACCGACTTTTCTTTAATGACCATTTCGTAGGAGGTCACACACACATCCCACTCTCCGGGCATCATAACATCACGGATGAAAGCAGCCTGTATGAAAAACAGACATAAAACAAACTCTCCAAAAGAGCCAGCTTACAGTGTTGCAACAACGGCCATCTAGCAATGCAATTTCAGAGAAAACGGGCAGCAAGAAGAAACAGAAATATGAACTTTTAGAATCATTAACACATTTAGATCATTTATATTAGTAAAGAGTTATTAAATAATATGAAAAGTGCATTCCTGCCTGCATGGGGGAAAGGGGGATATCTGTTCTTCAAAGGATACTAACAGTGATGTTAAAACAAAGCTTTTTCCTCTTAAAACAGAAGAAACAGTAGTATCTTCCTAGCAAACAGCTGACTTAACCTTTGAATAGCATGCCTATACTCGGAACAGTGGATGAATCCAATACAAAATATGTAATTTACACCTAAATAAAACTGAATATAGTGAGTATTACTATCAAGCCATACATATTAAAAATTATATGCTGGTATTAATGTCTGCAACTCCCAGGTGTTGCACCAAAGATTTCAGAGAGACACACAACACTGGGACTTTTCACCTCTGCTTTAATGCTATTCATAGTCTTTTTTAAAAGCTTAATCTGCAATACTTTTACAATAATCAATGAATCATTTTATACCCTGAAACAATGTTTCTCCACCTTGGCAACTTTAAGACATATGGACTTCAACTCCCAGAATTCCCCAGCCAGCATGCTGGCTAGAGAATTCTGGGAATCAAAGTCCACATATCTTCTAGCTACCAAGGTTGAGAAACATTGCCTTGAAATTGCAGAAGTTGCAAATAAAGAATTCTGGGAACATTACATTCTGACTTGCAGAGCAAATCACCAGCTGATTAAGAGTGACACTTACTCTGGCATCCTTGTCTCCAATAAGGCAAACTGCTCGTAATGATGGAACCCAACGTTTAAATTCATTCATCCAGTTATGCAAAGTTGATTTGGGCACCAGAACCATGTGTGGACCGGGAATGTTTCGATAATGCTTCAGATAGCCCAGCAATGCAATTGTCTGTAATGTCTTTCCTAGACCCTACGACAGTTTTAAAAAACAGTATTTAAATGTTACACATCTTTTTTTAACAGTTCTGAAATAATCTCCATCCATAATCATGCATAAAGGAAGCCTATGATCACAGTATGATCTATGGAGTCGAAATCAGCCATAATTTCAATATATTGCGATATACAAATTACTATTCTGATTAGCATTTGTTTCCAGACAATAAAATAACTTCTTGAGAACGATCCTCTGTAATTCATAAGAAATATTACGCAGAATGAAATGTTTAATTACAATTCACTCTAAGCCACGCTGCAACTGAATATTTTAGTTGTGGTTCGTATTATTGTTATGCATTATGTATTCCTTCCTTCGCTTTATATTCATGACTCCTTGGGATATCTGCTGCTTGGTTAAATTTTTGCATGCAAAAAATGATACGCTACATTAAAATATAATGCTATAGTCACGATCGCCCAAAACTCCCACTATCTGGGTTGGTTGTTTTTTTTTAAAAAAAAAAGAGAGAGCGAGAGAGGGAATGGGACCTACAAAATATGATAGAAAAGGGCACAAAAGACATAAAAAGACCCTCATCCTGCTAGAACCACAAAAATTTACATCTTGCCTGTCTTGCTATATATGGTTTGTTGGAAATCATAAAAAGAATGTGGAAAACTGGACTTGTCAACAACCCATGAGCTAATAAATGCCAGACCTATTACAATGGGGTATGAAATTAGAAGGAGTTTGGTGGTAACTTTTCTGGCTAAACACATTTTGTTATCAGATATGTAGATTGGGTAAGTCGATGTAGGATTTAAATTTAGGGTCTAGTCACTCTATGCGTCTGATAAAGTGAGTTGCAGTTCGCAAATACCTTTTAATAAAGTGTGATAGTCATAAAAGATGGTCCTAGACAACTCCTGATTTTTTGCCATCATAAAGAAATGTCTCTCCTCCCACACCGGGGTATGAAAAAGTGTTCGATAGCCAAAATCGCTGTTTTATTAAATCTTTTTAAGAGCTACCTGTATGAATGAGAGGAGTCTTGACAAGAAAACTAACAAACTTACAGCGCTTGGGTTTTTTTCCCCTTATCTTATCTCATAAAACCACATCCACAAAGGTGAGTTTCTTTACCATTTCATCTGCCAAGATGCCGTTTACGCCATTTTCATACAAGGAGATCATCCAGTTCAAACCCCTAACTTGATAGTCCCGCAATGTTCCTCCTTTAACATCTGCAGAAACATAAAGCGCCCCTTTCTTATTCTGTAATTTAGTTGACGTATCTATGCAAGCAGAGACAATGACCAATTGGTACACTCACAAGAAGGAGATTCCTCAAATCGGATGCACACGTTTGAGGTTTTTCGGCTTTCCGAAAGCAGCTCCTCGTCTTCCTCTTGTTCTGTCCTCCTGTGGCGATAGCTAAAAAAGAAAACCCAACACATGTGCTTCTGCTTCGGGGACAAATTGGCCAAATAAAGTGTTCTGTCCTGTCCTGTCCTTATCCTTATCCTTATCCTTCTTATCCTTATCCTTATCCTTATCCCTACCCTTATCCTTATCCCTATCCCTATCCCTATTATTCTATTCACTCCTATTCCTATTCTGTCCTGTCCCGTCCCGTCCCGTCCCATTCCATTCCATTCCATCTTCCTATTCCATTCTAATTATTTTTCTCATGTCACCCCTAATTGTTATTACCCTTCCAACTGTTTGTCTGGATGCAAACATCTCTTGAGACTGAGGTCAGTTCCTCTCATTCATACAGGTAGTCCTCGACTTACAGCAGTTCGTTCAGGGATCATTCAAAGGTACAGTTGCACTGAAAAATGTGACATGACCAGTTTTCACACTTATGACCATTGCAGCCTCTCCATGGTCACGTGATCAAAATTCGGACACTTCGCAACTGGCTCGTATTTATGATGGTTGCAGTGTTCCACCTTTTGCGACTTTCTGACCAGCAAAGTCAATGGGGAAGCCAGATTCACTTAACAACCCTGCTTGCTAATTAACAACTGCAGTGATTCACTTAACCACTGTGGCAAGAAAGGTAGTAAAATGGGGCAAAATTCACTAACAACTGTCTCACTTAGCAACAGAGATGTTGGGCTCAATTGTGTTCGTAAGTCAAGGACTATCTGTATGAAACAAACAAAATGTTAAAAAGTCATGATATTTATGTAGTTATTTACCAAGCACATCGATATTACATTAAAGTAACCAAAATATCATTACAATCCCCAAGGCTTTTGAGCACCCCTACTAATGTTTGGAAATTGAAAGCTGAAAAATTTGACACGCCTTACGTAGTACATGCAATACATTTTAAGATGCAAATATAATTTCAACATAACTTCAAAAATAGTTTAGAAACAATGCATACTCTCCTGCCGAAAGCAAGCTCTGCTTTTCATCCTTCTTTACCCGTGGTCGTCCCAGTTTCACTTTGAGGGGAGAGGTTGGCGATTTCTGGGCTGCAGGTTGAATAAAGTGGGCAAAAAGTTCGGTCTGCTTTAGCAGGAATTCAAATCGTTTGGCTCGGTCGGTTTTCTACAGCCCACACAAGAAAAGCAAAAAAAGATCAGGTGTGATTTAAGAAAACAACCCTGAACTCATACAGAGGGGGGTAAGGGTGCTTGACTCTTCCCAATTAAAATTACAATCTCTTCCAAACATCTTCACTGCAAACATATGAAGAATTAAGAATGACTTCTGTAAGAATCTTAGACTTAGGAGTCCAGTTCAATATAGAGATTAGGAAAAAAATATGCAGTCGGACAGTAAATGCCTTGATTGCTCCTTCTGACCCAATTGTTATTTCTCAGGAAGGAAGATCTCAAAAATCTCAAAAATATAACCAAGATTGGAATCTCCACCCAGCTCACAAGTATGCTGTAAGCATTTTTATTTATAACTCTTTTTCCAACCTGGAATCAACCTGGATATATTTAACTTCAATCTCTACAAAGGAAGAACAGCTAGTAGCCATACATGATGAAGGTGATGTGATCTTAATACAAGATCCCTGGAAGGTACCGAGGCTCTAATGCACCTTTCTTTCATGACAAAGATTGTTAAAAGAGGCACGGATTAAATTTTGACTGAATGGCATCCTCTGATTAGGACAACCTGGGCATCACACTAAATGGAATAACTACGGTAATATTGATTCCTGACAATCTAAACGAGGAACCTGTTCAGCAATTCCAAGGGCTGTGGAAAGAGGGCAGCTCTGGAGCTCTGCAAATATCTTGAACTATGATCAGATTGCAAGGATATTCTGATTTAAGGACAATCACGCTGATTACTAACGTCTCCTCCTTGCCTCACTAGAACATTTTATGCAAGAATTGTGGAGTATTGTCTAACAGAACACTTGCAACATGGTGAAGTTCCAGAACAATAAATCAGAACCATAACTTTGTAAAAGAACTTAAAGCAGCACAGAATAAAGGCATCTATATTATTCAATGTAAGATTAGTATTGCATATTGTATCCTGTATCATCCAGATTTAATGAATATGAGAATTCCAAGTTTAAAACACAGCTCTGATATTTACAGCAAAATATTAAGCCTGGATCCAGACTAAATCAATAATCATACATACACATGCTTACCTGGGGAAAATTCAACAACTCAGCATCCATTTTCAGTAAAATGTATATTACACTTGATCCAAATTCTAAACAACAGAATTTATTTAATTATCATTTAATCATGATAATTTATTATTTTAATTTCAAACATTAGTCTGGATCTAAACCAATATTTCAGAAACACTGCTTATGTGGTTGGACAATATAGAACTATGAAATTAAATAAATACTGCAGACAATACACAGTTTTACCACATGAGGGCAACATAATCCACAACTTTTTGATGAATTCCATAGGAAAAAAACACCATTTTACATATACATAATTTGTTTATTCTTCTAAACTTTATATTCAGCCTGTTAGGTTCAAAATGTTCAAAAATGTCTGATTATTCACTATTTGAATAGAATAGAGCTGGAAGGGACCTTGGAGGTCTTCTAGTCCAGCCCCCTGCTCAAGCAGGAGAACCTATACCATCTCAGACAAATGACTGTCCAATCTCTTCTTAAAAAATCTATTTACTTGTTACATTAAAATTTATTTACTTGTTATACTTTTCTCCTTTTCAAAAACTATGGGAGAATCAAGCATTTAAGAATGATGTTCAAAGCTAATTGCAGTAACTTCCAAACATAAAATAATCTGTAAGGGGCAGCAAACATAACCCAATCTTAGTCATTTGTATTTATAAAACATGTTGAATTCAATGGCAGTTTAGTCCCCAAAAATTACATATGGCCTTTTCAGGGAACCAGAAGTTCTACCTTAACCCCACCTAACATTTGATAATGAAAAATAATTTATATATTGGCTCCTTGTTCATATTTTAATTGTTTTTAAAAATTGATTTGGTTGCTACGTCTAGGGGGGGAAATGCAAGCTTACTGTACTTGTTACATGCCCCACTTGAAATCTGGCTCTTAGTGAGGTTTTTGTCGAAAGAGACTGAATGAGTAGCTAAAGTCATTTTCTTGTAATAGCTATTTTCCATAATATCTATAGCCTTCGGTTTTAATTGCTACTTAGCAGGGTTCATATCAAGCTGTCCTGGGTCACTGGACAGGCAGATGGGCAACATATAATAAATAAATAAGGCTTTCCCCTGCAACAAATCTATGCAATGAAAATGTTCCAATTTGCAATTAATTCTATGTGAACGATTTCCATGGGGGTTGCCTATCTCTGTTTTAAGGACTTCCATTTTTGCAGGATCCAATCTGGGTCGGTCACCAGGACCAGAGGTTTAGTTTTCCAAGCTTTCGGACTCGTGCTGGAGCCCATCCTTTCTCTAGCAGAATGTGTGCTTCGGGCTATTCTATGTTCCCTGAGGATGGGCTCCAGCACGAGTCCAAAAGCTTGGAAAACTAAATCTCTGGTCCCCGGTGACCGACCCAGATTGGATCCTGCAACGTTATCCTGGCACATGTATATTTGCCTTCACTTCCATTTTAATTTGAAAATATTTTTGATTTTCTTCTGTTCTTTACCAAGTAACATTCCGGCAATTAGGAACAGCCATTAATCTCAAGTAGATTTCAAATATAAAACCACTGAGGTTCAAGAAACAACACCCAGAAATGTAGCTTGAAGCTGTTCAACGTAAAGCCACGAGATTAGCAGGTTCAGTGATTTTATCCACCCCATGCACTTCTGATATAAGTTTAAGGATTTTGTCCTATACAAAATATGGCAGCTGAAGTTTTCATGTTCTCCTGTGCGCTGCTTGGAGAGTCCAAGCATGGGTTTCAAATCATCTGACTGGCCAGAAACTGAGTTGCAAAATCTTTGGCCACGCCTCTTCCTCCGGCCGATCGTCAGGTTTTTCAACTCAGTCGGCCTAGAGAGACATAGATTGAGTTGCTCCTATATTAATTGTATTTCAATTGGATTATTAATTTGGAAACTGCATAGAAGTAAATTTAAAATCTAAAAGACCTGATCATTTGGCTTGGGAGTGACTGGAGCGTTTGTGTGGGGCTTGTTGCCTCCGTGCCCAGAGCGGCGCTGAGATCGCCGCTAGAGCCGCCATTGCCGCATGGTCGGCTCAGAGCGGAGACAAGGCAGCTGAAGTCGCACGAAAGCAGAGCCGGCATTTTGGAGAGCCGAGGCTTCGGTTCGAGCTCGGCTGGCGGCACAGCACTTAAAGCGTTTCTGGAAGAAGCCGCACTGATTGGAAGAGCTGATAGCAGCCATTTTGGGGGCGGCACCTTCAGCTCCGATCTGCTCCGAGCCCAAGAAAGGGCGCTGCATGCACAGAGGAAGGCTTTTAGGCTGCGATAGAGCCTCCGACGACTGAGGCTTCGGTTAGGAGCCCAGCAGCCAGCTTTTCCACGCAAGTAAACTGTGTTGCCGGTTTCAGGCGTGAGTGATTGATTGCTTGAAGGCGTTAGTGACCGTGTTGCCGGTTTTGCACCAATTTACTGCTGCAGCTGCTTTGCACATCGCCTAGCGCTTACAAACTGTGTTGTCGGTTTGGCGCCATTTCTGAGAATCGTGAGGCACAGTGAGTACATCTGATCTTTAAGGGGATAATATCTCCCTAATTAAGACTTAAGGGCTGTAAGTGTGATTCTCGAATCTATCAATAATACAGGCGGCAGCTCTAATGGCTGAACGCAGGGATTCTATTAGCAGCAGTTCTGCTAGCTCTTCCCCCAATCAGCAGATGGATGAATGTTCTCAGCCCAAGAAGGCTAGAACAGGGGAGAAAGGCCCCTCTATCAGGTCCAAAGCCTCACATTCCAAATCAAAATCATCTGCTGTTGACAAGGACGACCTTAGAAGGCAAAAGGCTCTGGAAAAGCAATTTGCAAAAGCCCAAAAACAAGCACAAGCTGCAAGAACCCAAGGGGTCTCTGGAAGTGCTAGTGCATCTTGCATCTCCTTGCCTATGGAGATATCATCTCAGCCACTATTGGAGGACCAGTTAACATGGTCTCCTAATGTACTCCCGGACCCACAAGTCCTCTCCCTTGCTTCTCTTCAACAGGAAGGATATCAGGCATCTGGCATATCTGCTTCAATGTTGCAGGCGGGGGCTGGAGTCAGACCTTCCGCCCCTTCAGCCACATTCACTCCTACAGTGGCCGGCCTCCGCCCTCAAGAGAATACAGACCAGGGCTTGTCTGTAGAATTAAATAATACCATTATGCAGACCATTGCTATGGGCATTGAGGCGGCCCTTGCTCAAAGAGGCTTGATAGGGCATAGGTCTGGCGCTCTTCCTCAGAACTTGACTCAGAATAGGGATTATATGAGAGAATCTCGTTCCCTAACCCCATCTAGGCATAGTGTGGCCTCTCGGGGGGGAGGAAGAAGATTTGGTGGAATTTGAGTTCTCTGAGGATGAGGGAACTTCTCCAGAAAAACCGTCATATTCAGGCCTTTTTAAACCTGCCCAGTTTAGCACCTTGCTATTTAAGGCTAAAACAACGGCTAACATGGGTGGCACGGTCTCCTCAGAGGATCGGTCCATGGAACTTCAGGACCTTTCTGCCAGCCTGTTTACAGAGCAGGTTACAACGCAGGAGGTGATTCCCTCACCAAAAAATTTTGTGGACTTAATCACAAGGCAGTGGGATCAGCCCGGGGCCAATCCCGGCCCCTAGTGGCATGTATACTACAGAGCAAGAATTAGAGGAGCTTCTGCAGGTTCCATCCGTAGATGCTCCTTTAGCCAGTTTGGCTTCCTCAGCGCTCCTTCCTTCAGACACTGCAGAAGGTCTGAAGGCAGAGGATAGAAAAGCAGAGCTGTCTGCCCATAAGACTCATCAGGCAGCTGCTTGGGCTATTAGATCAGCCACAGCCACTTCCTTTTTTTCCAGGACCTCTCTCTTATGGCTGCGACAAGATGCAGGCCAGGGCCTCCCCTGACGATGTCCGGCTACAGCAGGATATTCGTAAATTAATAGCAGCGGCTGAATATTCAGCGGATGCGACCATCAATGCTGCGAAATTTGCCTCAACAGCCCTGGCTTCTAACATCGCCTCCAGACGTTTATTGTGGCTTCGCCAGTGGCAAGCCGACATGAAATCAAAATGGAGGCTGGCTTCTGCTCCATTCAAAGGTCACCATCTATTTGGAGAGGTGTTAGACCCGATTTTAGTGGAAGGAAAAGACAAAAGGAAGGCATTGCCTCATTTGTATAGGCGATCAGAGAGGAGGTCCTCTGCCTTCTACAGGAGGCAGCCCTTTCGTGGCTCCGACGCAGGGTTCCCCGCTCAGCAATATCAGCGGCAGTATCTCCACAGTGCTGACAGGACACAGGACAGGTCGTCCTTTCGAGACAGAGCTCGTCAGTCCCAGAACAGAAAACCCTTTCATGGGTCCAGTAACCGCCCTTACCGCAAAGTGACTCTCGGTCACACATTCCCATTGGCGGCAGGTTAAAAATGTTTGCCAGCCAATGGCAGGATACGACAACAGATGCATGGGCGTTACAAACTGTGAGGCTCGGGCTCACCCTAGAATTTGCATCCAGCCCTCCGCGTCGCTTTATTCAATGTCCCGTCCTCAGAGATGCCACAAAGAGGGCACTAATGCTGGCCGAGATTCAACATCTGAGAGATATCAGAGTCATTGAGATGGTCCCAATAGGCCAGAGGGGGCTGGGTTTTTATTCTGTTCTTTTCCTGGTTCCCAAAAGTTCGGGGGGGGGGGGACAAAGGGCCATATTGAATCTGAAAAAACTCAATGTACACATAAAGTACAGGAGATTAAAAATGCAATCCCTACTTACTATCCTGGGTTGCATCAGAAAAGGAGATTTTTTGACCTCAATCGATCTCAAAGAGGCATATCTCCACGTGCCCATCAGACCGTCTCACAGGCGGTTCCTCAGGTTCTACTATGCAGGCCACCATTGGCAATACAGGGCACTCCCCTTCAGACTCTCTTTAGCCCCATGTGCTTTTACCAAGCTCTTAGATGTTCTAGCAGCGCACCTGCGGACCAGGCCCATCCGCCTGCAATGTTACCTAGACGATGTGTTGATTCAGGCGTCGTCTTTGGAGCAGGCAGAACGGGATCTTCAACTTACCATTCAAACCCTGCAGGATCATGGTTTCTCCGTAAATTGGGAGAAAAGCCACTGCACGCCGTCCACCAGGCTGACCCATTTGGGGGCGATAATCGACACCCTGTCATCACAGGTGTTCCTCTCGCAGGAACGCAGGGCCAGCATAAAAGAGATGGTGCAGCAGATAAAATCACTAGAGTTTATTTATTTATTTATTTATTTATTTTATAAAATTTATATGCCGCCCAACTCCCGAAGGACTCTGGGCGGCTTACATCATAAAAAATAAAACATATAAAAACAATTTAAAAAAGAAAGGGGAAAAAAAAAACCCCCAACTATATTTAAAATAAAACATTCACGCAACCATGCATGGGCCAATCAGAACAACTATTGGCCCCAGGCCTGCCGGAAAAGCCAGGTCTTAAGGGCTTTACGGAAGGCCAGTAAGGTGGGGGTAGTACGGATCTCGGGGGGAAGCCGGTTCCACAGAGTCGGAGTGGCTACAGAGAAGGCCCTACCACGCGGTCCCGCCAGCCGGCA
>QLTV01001769.1:1977881-1992517 GCA_003457575.1 Thermophis baileyi | reverse complement strand
GATAACAAGGAAAGGAACACACATCAGAATTAAAACCGTCTCTGGAACAAAAGCTTGCCTGGTTTGTTCCCCAGAAAGAAGGCAAAATTCAATCTGAGGTTTGGAGCACCAAAACAGGTCAGTTAGCCAGTCCAACCGTTGGTCTCTTCATAGATCTTCATAGGTCTGTATATGATGTCTTTTTTATGCTGTCCTCATCCCAGCTTGATTTTCTTTATGCCAAAGCCTCTTCAGGATAATAGGAGGTGTTGTCCTTCGATAACAAGGAAAGGAACACACATCAGAATTAAAACCGTCTCTGGAACAAAAGCTTGCCTGGTTTGTTCCCCAGAAAGAAGGCAAAATTCAATCTGAGGTTTGGAGCACCAAAACAGGTCAGTTAGCCAGTCCAACCGTTGGTCTCTTCATAGATCTTCATAGGTCTGTATATGATGTCTTTTTTATGCTGTCCTCATCCCAGCTTGATTTTCTTTATGCCAAAGCCTCTTCAGGATAATAGGAGGTGTTGTCCTGCCTGCCCTTTCCTTCAGATAGTTGCCAGGAATGTTTGCAGTGTTTGTTAGAGTTAGTTAGTTCCTCTACTGCTTCTTTCCCAGCTATTGGGCAAAATGGTATCATGCCTAGCCATAGTTTCCTGGGCTCGACTACATTCAAGGCCTTTACAATGGCTGCTATTACCCAGCCAGTGATCAGGGCACAGCAATTCACTCTCCCGAATCAAAGTTCCCAAGCAGGTCCTGCACTCACTGGATTGGTGGATGTTGCCCGCCATGGAGAAGGGCTCTCTGTTTCGAGAACCGCCACGACTAATTCTGACGTCGGACGCCAGCCTCTTTGGGTGGGGCGCCCACCTCAACAACAAGGTAGCCCAGGGTCGTTGGTCTCCACAAGATCTTCTCAACGATATCAATTGGCTGGAACTGAGGGCTGCTCACCTGGCACTCCGCCATTTTCAAACAGATCTCTCAGATCAACACGTCCTTTTGTTGACGGACAATGTCACAGCAAAGGCGCATGTGAACAGGCAGGGGGGCACACACTCCAGGGTGTTGATGCGTGAGGCACAAAACCTAGGTACCTGGGCGGAGACTCACCTACGCTCCTTGTGGGTGGATCACATTTCCGGGACGTCCAACGTCCAAGCGGACTGGTTGAGCAGGTCAACCCTCGACCAGTCCAAGTGGCAAATCCACCCAGCTCTATTCCGCCAATTCATGGAGAGATTCGGTCGTCCAGCTCTGCACTTGTTCGCCAGCCCTCTAAATGCTCAACTTCCACGGTTTTTCTCCCGCTTCCACACACAAGCGGCTGAAGGGACCAATGCCCTACGTTGTCCTTGGCCGGCTGAACTGTTGTATGCCTTCCCTCTGACCCCACTAATACCACAGGTCATCAGGAAGATCATGGAAGAGGAAGCAGAGGTGATCCTGGGGGCTCCTCACTGGCCACGGCGGCTGTGGTTTGCGGACTTGATGACACTTTCCATCTCACGTCCGTGGAAAATTCCCCCTCACAAGATCTCCCTCCGCCAAGGAACCGTACAGCATCCAGACCCGCAGTGGCTCAAGTTATCCATTTGGCGATTGAGCGGGAGAGTCTCAGGACGGGGCACTTTTCACGGAAAGTAATTTCCACTATCCTGGCTTCCAGAAGAGCATCTACGACCAGGATATACGAGGCCACCTGGGCTTCCTTTAGTCATTGGTGCGCCTCTCAAGATCTGCTACCTACTACAGCGACGGTACCACAAGTTTTGGACTTCTTGCAGGTAAGCTTTGACAAGGGCCTATCCACGAATACTCTCCGCAGGCAGGTGGCAGCTTTAGCCACAGTCCTTCAAGGAGAAGGTGCGATCCCACTTTCACATCACCCGAGGGTACGGAGTTTCTTGAAAGGGGTATCCAACTTGTTGCCTCCCACGGTCCACAGGTACCCTACCTGGGATCTGTCAGTAGTCCTGCAAGCGCTCACGGCTTCACCGTTCGAGCCTCTACAGTCAACCAGCATCACTCTTGACTCTCAAGGTTGCCTTTCTAATAGCAATCACATCAGCTCGCAGGATTTCGGAACTTGCAGCCCTTTCAGTACATCAGGACTTATGTAACTTTCATGCGGACAGAGTGGTCCTACGTTTAGATCCTACGTTTGTACCTAAGATCAACACATGGTTTCACAGGGCTCAGGAGGTTATCCTGCCGGACTTTTGCCCGAATCCTAGACATCCGAGCGAAAGACGCTGGCATACTTTGGATGTCCGCAGGGCTCTACGCAAATATATTAAGCGTATGGCGTACTTCAGACAATCGGAGGCGCTCTTTGTGTCATTTCAACCCAGAACAATGGGCAAAAAGGTGTCACCATCTACCATCGGTCATTGGCTGAAGGCCTGCATTGTGCTGGCCTATGAACGCCAGACCAGGCCAGCTCCTCGCCACATAACAGCACACTCAACCAGGAGTGCGGCCACCACGGCTACATGAGCTACGCAGGCCTCAATCCTCGAGATTTGTAGAGCAGCCACATGGGCTTCACCTTCACCTTTTGTGAGGAATTACAAGCTTGACATGTTTGCCTCGGCGGAGGCAGCGTTTGGGAGACGAGTGTTGCAACGGGTTCTACTGGCTGAGGGGACCCTGAACCAATCTGTTTCCCGCCCTATGATGATTTAGCTTGGGTATATCCCATGCTTGGACTCTCCAAGCAGCGCACAGGAGAAGGAACGTTGGACTTACCTGAACGTTCTTTCTATGTGCGCTGCAGGAGAGTCCAACCCCTCCCTGGTTCTGGTATGGTCCAGGAGTGGTCGATTTCATCAGATGGGCTACGTCCTCTCCAGATCCAGGTATTCATTGAAAAAAATGACGATCGGCCGGAGGAAGAGGCGTGGCCAAAGATTTTGCAACTCAGTTTCTGGCCAATCAGATGATTTGAAACCCATGCTTGGACTCTCCTGCAGCGCACATAGAAAGAACGTTCAGGTAAGTCCAACGTTCCTTCTCCAAGCACTGGAGTCAGATGAGGCTGAAGCATGGTGATCGTTGTTATCAGTAAGGAGTACCGCTTTCGGGCACCAGGTGCTGGGCTTTTGGATCTTGGGGGTTTTATAGTTTCTTATGTATTTTTATTGTTACTATGAGCCAGCTGGAAAGCCGGCAGCCCAGGTTCGAGACCCGGGTGTCACACGACGGGGTGAGCTCCCGTCCTCCCCTCCAGCTCCTCACAACCTAGCAGTTCGAAAGCATGCAAGCATGCAAGTAGATAAATAAGTACCAATTTGGTGGAAGGTAATAGTGCTCTGTGACATCATGCTGGCAACATGACCGCGGAAATGTCTTCGGAAAGCGCTGGCTCAATGGCCTTTAAACGGAGACGGGCACTGCCCCCTATAGTCAGCAACGACTAGTGTAGCAAAACCCACAGGGACTTCTGTACATGAGCCAGAGCTATGATATATATTATATAAGATGGGTGGCCATATAGGTTTCCTAGATAAAGGGTGGATTTATCATCAGGGTAGGGAAAAACAAACCACATTATGGCTGTGCAGAACTATTTATTTATGGGATTTTCTATTATTTCAGCCCCAAAGTCTTAGGCAACGTACATATACCGGTACTAAGAATAAAATAATACAGTGATAATAAATAGGAATAACATACCCCAGTAATACAATAAAATGAATAGAAGTTCAGATTATGATCTTAAGTCTGAATGCAGAATTCTGAAATCTGGTTATTTTTGTGCTCTTATCTTTCAACTAGCAGAAAGAATAGCACAAAACAACCCAGGAACTGGATGGATTCACACACTGTAGTAATCATCATGCTATTACTGTATTGTGTGATTGTTTTATTACCTTTGAATATTGTATCATTCAAAAACATGGTTCACATAAATTTATGAACTCAGTGCTATCTATATAAAGGAAGATAATAGGAAAACAATGGAAGATACTCTACCCCTAATAGATATTTAGAAGAAACATTTTAGAGGTGCAGCTTTTCTAACACGTCATGCCAAATGTATTTATAAATCACTAATGTATCAATGGGGGATGTGCCCTTGCGAACCTGGTTTTTTTTAACTTATTAAAGTGATGCTGTTATTATATGTTATGTGCCTTTCAGCCTAGAGGCTCCATGTTTTATATTGAGATTTTATGGCTGGCTGCACTACATTATTATTGCTTTTATTCTATGGTTGTACTGCACCAAGAAAAAAAGGGCCATAATACTTACTGCTACCTCGAGACACAAAACACTAAAACTGTTTTTCCCAAGCTACTCATCGAGAAAAAGATTTTATTCTTAAGCTGTAGAGAAAAACCATTGCAGAACCAAATGACATAAACTTGGTCAGGAAATGCCACCTGGATTCTAAAACATTAGCCTTTGGCACCGAAAGTTTAAAACCAAACCTGTAATTATGTGTTGCAAGACTAACAGTAACTGGCTGTTGGAGGCAAGGAGAGACATCAAGTTGTAAATCAACTTACAGTTAACTTTTTCAGGCCGGGGAAACAAATGGACTCTTAAAAAAAAAAAAAAAGACTTCTAACCCCTCAAAGACAACAGCCTGATTTCCACCAAGGCAGGTTAATGCCCTTTGTCCTCCTCAGCTTGTATAAATGACCACAGTGGGAGATCTCCCTGACAAGCATGGTTAGGCATGAAGCTAAAGGGTCTTGAGTGTACACAGCAAGCAGGTGCCTCCAGAGTAGGAGTAGGCAACATCGGAGGAACAAAGGGTGCAATTCAGCCTCCCAACCTTCTGGAGGGAGGGAAGGAGGAAGTCACCTGTTAAGGGGATAATATCACAGGAAGAGGCATGACCATTTTTTTTTTCAGTTCAATTATCATTGAATGGAACAATCGGTTAGATGGTTTTAAAGGTAGATGTATAAATACAGAGACTTCTTATCAGCACAATTGAATTTAACAAAAGACACCACAGGCAAAAAAATCCAAGTAACAAATTTACCATCTTCTCTTCATATTCCGGATCAATTTCTTTTTCAGACTTAGTTGCCTTTGGAGGAAGTTTGAGTAGAAATGGAGGATCATTTTTCTGTAAATAAAATGAAAATTCTCCAATCACAACATATTTAATAAAGAAAAAAGACAGGTTCTTTTCCCAGCATAATACAGATTAAAACATGTTAGAATGGAATAGAGCTGTGGTTCTCAACCTTTTCTTCACCAGGGACCCCCTTTAAATGCCTTTTGTGGCCACAGACCATGACCACAGATCCCCAAGACTTAACTCAAGATTTACATCATAACATTTCTTCAAGCCTTCGCAGGGGCCCTGTGACAACATCACACACACCCCAAGGGTCCATGGACCACAGGTTGAGAACCACTGGAACAGAGCTGAAGAAGCTTCTTGGATGAGAAGCGAAACGTCTTCAAAGAAAAACCAGAAAGTCCAGTTGCCTCTTGAAAAAGCACCTTTGGGACACTGGAATAGAGAATTTATAATTAACACTGGTAGCAATAGCACTTAGACTTATATACCGCTTTACAGTGCTTTACAGCACTCTCTAAGCGGTTCACAGAGTCAGCATATTGCCCCCAACAATCTGGGTCCTCATTTTACCCACCTCGGAAGGATGGAAGGCTGAGTCAACCTTGAGCCGGTGAGATTTGAACCGCTGAACTGCTGAACAGTCAGCTGAAGTAGCCTGCAGTACTGCACTCTAACCACTGCGCCACCTCGGCTCCTATACTTCAGGGTACTTTCCATAATCTTAAATAATGTGTTTTATCTTCATTGGCAACACTATACTATTTTTATATGTCTACCAAATTACTTTGATTGTTGTTTGGGAATGTAAATTCACTGTGATAGAAGTTCACAATTACTAAAGCTTGTATATCTATACAAATCCTTCCCAACATGTATCTGGGGATAAGCAAGACTACTCTCTTTAAAAAAATCTTCCAATTTTGCAATCCTAGATATTATAAGATAAAATAATTCTCTTTCACGAACTACAGGAACCGGGAACGTACCAATGAAACTAATAGGGGGAAAAAAGCTGTATCTTTACCCAGATAACTTACGAAAGTTACAAGCAGATGTCATTGTAGGCATCCTTATATGCCTTTCAAAGAGAATTAAACAAATTTATGGGGCAGAAAGTGATTAATGGCTACTAGATATAATGGCTAGATCAACAAGAATACAACGTTTAGTATTAGAGGATAGATCAATATTGTATAAAATGCTTAGGAATATCAGGAAGAGGGAGCTGCATACAGTGGTACCTTGATACTCAACTGCTTTGAAACTCATCAAATTTGGTACTCGATGCATTTTGACACAAAAATTTTGTCCTGGCACTCATGGTTTGTTTGGTACCCAATGCACAAGCTAGAATTTGTCAGTGTCGGCTGCCTTGTGACTCACTACATTATTCTTTGTGGGGAAAATTTGGTACTCATTGTTTTTGATACTCATTGTGCCTCCCGGAACCAATTCACAATGAATATCAAGGTATCACTATACTTCTGTTTGGGAGCTTCACAGAAGCAGCTGTTTGACCAACTTGGGAACAGAATAACAGGCCTTTTTGTCTGATCCAGCATGGCTTTTCTTAAATAGGCATTCGGTGTACTGTAAAGTTTTCGACCCTTGGTTCACAAATCACTGATTTTGTTACAAAAGACAAACATGGCCACTTCCCTAGAATATTTATTTATAAGCTGACTGGTTTGTTTATAACACTAGTAAATACATGAGATTAATTAATGTATACCCAAAATACATAGATTAAGGTCAAGGGGATACAGGGAAAAATAGATACAGTAACTACACATACTTTTGGTCAGCCTATTCCAGTTCAGTATAATAAACAACAAAGGCTGGAAATTCCTACAAATGGAATACGTTTGCTGTCAGATTACACACTGGATTTGTTCAAACAATATCTGAACCCATGCTTAACTGAAATAGATTTTACTGAATTAGCCCACTTGGTACACTGAACCCAAAAAAAAACCACAGGCTGGATTTGAATTACAGGCAGGCATTTATTGCAAAACTCATTTAAAAACCTATGTAGCTTAGCAACTGGTTTCCAAGCTTGTGTCAAAAGCTGATGAGTGAAACTGACTAGCTCTCTGTCTCCTCCTCTATTTCCCATCAGGAAAGCCATGCTGGATCACATAAAAACTTTGTTTAACGTTTGGCACCTACAGTAGCCAATGAAGTACAGACTATACCCTCTAGCTGAATTTGTCGGTGTGAGCCTAGGGAATCAGCCCAGTGAGCAAAAAAATTCAGATCTGATCTTTCACTGGACCTACAACTCACTGGACCAACTGAATCTCAGATGCTACTACAAAATTCTTTTTTTTTCTTTAAATGAAACATTTAAATGACAGAGAACACTGTATGTCCTCAAACGGCTCATAAATAACCAACCTTCATCATAAAACCAAGGAGAACCTTGCAGGATGTGCCTGAAGCATCCCATTTTCAACAGTGGCCAAAAAGATGAGGCCAGGATGCTACCTCAGCAACTGTCCCCACTTACTGTTCTCCCAGCAACTGGTGGTTCAGAGAAAGCTCCAGTTCTCGGAATGCTATTATGAGACGTACTGCCTTCCTTCCTTTCTTTCACCACCCACCCTCTTCAAAAAAAACAATTATTTTTCAGAGGAGTGATGCTTCAAAGATTGAATATTGTTGCCTTGGAAACCAAGGACCAAAACTGACTCTTGCCTTGCTCTTACCCTACCCATTTGGTCTATGCCGATGGTTCTCAAGCAGAGGCCATATGACAGGCATTTCGGGGGGTGGGGGGGGCAGAAATTAAAAACATATACTGGGGGGCCATGGCAGATGCCAAGGGAACCACAGAAAAGCAAAGGCTATTTATACTGCAAGTACTATCTTGTTGATGCCAAAAAATGCACCAGTTATCATCCCATGTTCCTAGCTGATTATTTACTTATTTAAATTTATTGGCTACCCAACTCCAACAGATTCTGGGACCAGGATAGGGAAACAACAGGGGGAAAAAAAACAAGGAAAGCATGAGCAGAAAGTGATTTGGAAAATTCTGCTCTACCTTATATGCTGCCTCTCAGCCCCAGATACACATCCCAAAGCCAAGCTAGCAAGGACAATGGGGATTGAAGTCCAACACACTCCAACCTCATCAGACTAATCACGGAGTGGAACCAATGGAAAGGCTGGTCCATGACAATTAAGAGGACAGGGAGGAACCACAAGCAAGGGCTGACGGGAGGGGAAGAGTTCAAAGCAAAGATTCCCTTGATTTGAGCCTCTCTTCTGAGGGCCACACAGACAAGACCTTGTTCATGGCCTGGTAATGGTTGTCACCCTTTCTGCCATCCAGGGGTTGGTTCCGAAAATTTCTACTACCACTCTGTGGGCGTGGCTTAGGGTTACGCGCGCGCGCGCTCCCCCGGTGCAATTCTGTGTCCGCGCATGCTCAGTCACTATAATCTGCCCGAAACGCAGCTGAGGAGCTGATCTGCTGTGCTTCGGGCGAAGAATAAAGGACAGCCTTCACCCGGGGGTGGGTGGGAGGGCCCTTTCCGAAGCAGCAGCAGAGCACAAACGGCCCAAAACGTTAAAAAGCTGCCAAAAATTCACGGGAAAAAATGGCGGCGCCCACGGACCGGCACCGACCAAGGCAGATCCACGACGCCATCATGACGTCACCAGCGCCTCGCTACCGGTTCGGGCGACCCAGAACGAACCGGGAGGAACCCACCCCTGCTGCCATCCCATCCAAGTATCAATTATCCATATCGCAATATACCAAGTACAGGTAGTCTTCGACTTAAAACATTTCATCTTTAGTGACCATTCAAAGTTACAATGGCACCGAAAAAAGTGACTTATGCCGTTTTTCACACTTAAAACCTTTGCAGCATCCCCATGGTCACGCGATTTACGTTCAGATGCTTGACAACTGACTCATATTTATGACGGTTGCAGTGTCCTGGGGTCGTGTGATCCCCTTTTGCGACCTTCTGACAAGCCAAGTCAATGGGGAATCCAGATTCACTTAACAACCGTGTTACTAATCTTACAGACGCAGTGATTCACTTAACAAATGTGGCAAGAAAAGTCGTAAAATGGGGCAAAACTCACTTAACACATTTCTCTTCATTTAGCAACATAAATTCTGGGCTCAAATGTGGTCGTAAGTAGAGGACTACCCTGTATCAGATCAACCTAGAAAGCTTCATGAGACCCAGCCAGGTGTCAGGGAAAGAAAGCCTCCCTGAGGTCAAACCAAAACATGATTTTTGGGGGTGCCTCCATGCAGAGATTGTGGGTGTTCTTGTTTGTTTGTTTTAAAATAGCAATGCAAGGGGGGGGTTCCTCCTGCCTTCTCCACAGATTTCGGACATATTATGCAAAGGCTTTAATGGTGGGAGAGGGAGAAGGAAAGAGAAGAGGAGGACCAGCAGCAAGAGGGATGGATTCAATTCATTGGGAGCCCTGTAAGTACAAGGCCTAGGGCTAGATCGTTATGGAGAAAATGCAGGTAGTCCTCGACTTACGACCATAATTGAGCCCAACATTTCTGTTGCTAAGGGAGACATTTGTTAAGCGAGTTTTGCCCCATTTTACGACCTTTCCTGCCACAGTTCTTAAGTGAATTGCTGCCGTTGTTAAGTTAGTAGCACGGTTGTTAAGTGAATTTGGCCTCCCCATTGACTTTGCTTGTCAGAAGGTTGCAAAAGGGGATCAACATGTTACCAGGACACTGCAACCGTCATAAATGTGAGTCAACTGCCAGGCATCTGAATTTTTATCACGTGACCAAGGGGGTTGCTGCAACCATCGCAAGTGTGAAAAACGGTCGTAAGTCATTTTTTTCCAGTGCCGTTGTAACTTTGAACCGTCACTAAATGAACTGTTGTAAGTCGAGGACTACCTGTAACGACTACGGCAGCAGCAAGGTGGACAGATTCAGTTACAGTGCTGCTGGGGAAGAGGCAAAGGACCAGTTTGAGGACATCATATCTATATAATCGCTAGCTGTCGAAAATGTCCTGATGGCACCTAATCAACCAATCAATCCATCAAATATTTCCAGAGGGCTTTTCCTCTCCCCAGCCTGGCCTCCGGGCGCGGGATCTCCTCGTGGTCTCCCATCCAAGCCCGAACCTGTCACCGAGCTTCTCTCCCTGAAGCCCGGCACTCGCCGGTCAGCCGACCCAAGGGGCCAGGGAAGGGAAGGGAAGGGAAGGGGCCCACGCCGAAGACTGAATCCAACGCCGACGGGGAGGTACCCGGTTGCCACGGGCGACGAGGCGACGACCTCCCCCGCCGCTTCTCCCATCAACCACCACTGACCCACCTCGTCCTCGACGGGCTCCTGCGAGAAGGCGGCCGAGGTCGAGGGTTCCTCTTCGCCTCCCGACAGGCCCGGGCTGGCCGAGGCCGGCGTGGAAGCGGGCTCTGCAGCGGCGCCGACGGCATCCATTTTGGCCCGGTTAGCTGGAGGCGCGACGCTGAAACTAACGGGACTCCCGCTCGCCCCAAGCATCGCGAGAGCCCGCGAGAGCTCCGCGCGCAGGCGCGTTTCGGAAACCGAGGGGGGCGGGGCAGGCAGCCTGGCCACGCCTCCTGGGCGGGGCTCCCGCGAGAGCGCGAAGAAGAGATCCGTAAGCGTTCGTTTGCAGCCCGGTAAAGGCAGTTGGTTCTCACGTTAAAGCGGTTTACTCGTGAAAATGAGTTCGACCTGAGAAGGTTTCCCTGGAGAAAAGCGTCCTTCCTTGCTTCAGCTAAGTCTCGGCTGGCCCGGGAGCTGCTAAAGCTAAGCAAGGTTGGACAGGAGACCACTCGGAGAGCCAGGGAAGCAAGTTGCTCCAGATGGGGCGCCCCGTTTTTATTCCAAAACTGGAGAAGACGAGTGAGAGAGTAAACAAGATGCACCAGTTATCTCTTGCCTTTAAGCTTTCTGGGGGATTCTGGGAATTGTAGTCCCCGTGTCTTAAAGTTGCCAACTTTGAGAAACGCTGCCTTAAACCAAAATGAAAGAAACCACATTAAGATCTAAAATAATCCTCTGTTCAGCAGCGCCCTTAGCTTGTAAACCATGGATTAAATGAAGTGTGAATTAATCTACCCAGACCTGCTCAGCTAGTTAAGGTTAAAAGAAAGCATAACTTAATTCAAACTGTCTTTCACTTTTCAGCTTCCGGTGTATTTGGCAAAAGTCGGTTTGTGCTGAAAAGCGGAGCACCTCCAGAACGCTTGTAATAAATGAGCCCGACTAAAGATGCTGAGTTTGGAATCTGGACCCTTTGCTAATTTAGACGATGCTGTGTGGTTGATTTACATTTATTTCCTAAGCAAATGTCTTATTCAAAAGTTATTCTGAAATGCATTTGTTCTCCAAATCACACAAGCATGGCTGGATACAGTGGTGCATAGTTGACATACCAAAAAGAATTCAGTCTAGACGAATGGGATTTATAACAAAATTCTGTAGGCTGGGAAGGGCATTTTTCTCTCCCTCTTAAGGATACACCACTCTGTTCTTCCTCCATTCATTTTCCCAACTCCTCCCAATAATCCCTCAGGTTTCTCTGGATCCTGAATATTCGTTCTGGATTTCCCATTCGGTTTTTACAAACCTCTCTAGAACATTCCCAAACCCTTTAATGTGTATTTGAGCACTTTCTAGTAGTTAAGGCACCAGGCTGGAAACCAGGAGACAGTGAGTTCTAGTCCTGCCTTAGGCTTGAAAGCTAGCTCCATAACTGGGCCAATCACTCTCTCTCAACCCAACCCACTTCACAGGGTTGTTGTTATATGGGGAAAATAGGAGGCGGAAGGAGTATTAGGCACGTCCTGAAAAGAACTTCTTGCATAAAAGCATTTTGCTAGCTGTAGGAACCTGTTTTGCAACATCAGATTTTATACTTCAGATGTAGTGATCCCCCAAAATCCATGCAATAATACATTAGTTTGGTATTAAAACCCTCTGGAATCTCTGAAAAAGGCAGGGCAAATTATTCAAAATTAGGGAGTGCAGAATAAATGTGTTGCTTGTTGTTTTTTTAAAAAGGGATGTAAAATCACATGCCATAAATGTTTATGTCAGCTGACATGAGTTCCAAGTCCTCCCTCAACTAAATTCACTTAAATATTGGCCTTTGGCACTTTTTCTTACCCTAACCTCCCTGGCAAGTTTGGCTACAGTCTAGTGTCCAATGGTGGATGCATCCTTATTCCATAGGGGTCTGTCTCTGAAACTCTTGGGTCTACCTGGCTGAGGAGGATGGGGGTTGGAGTCCAAAGCTGTTGGACGTTCCTGGTTTGGAATAGGCACTGCTTGGTGGTAGCACTCTGCCAAAAGCTTGTTTATCACCCGAAATATTGATTTAATGGGAATTACCGAATATCAGAATCAGTCCTATCAACAATAGTTATTTCAAGTCTTCAAGAGTTATAATATTAGGAGAAAGAAACATTTTACCACTTGTTGCTTGTACTGTATGTACACTGAGAGCTTATGCACCAGAGACAAATTCCTTGTGTCCAATCACACTTAGCCAATAAAGAATTTATTATATTATATTATATTATATTATATTATTATATTATATTATATCATATCATATCATATCATAATAAACATAATCAAAGTGAATACAGATAGATGAGGACAGTAGGACAGGGACGGTAGGCACGCTGGTGCGCTTATGCACGCCCCTTACAGACCTCTTAGGAATGGGGTGAGGTCGACAGTAGACAGTCTAAGGTTAAAGTTTTTTGGGTTTGGGGAAGAAAGCATGTATTCCACTCCACTCCACTCCACTGAACTCCTGTTTGACTGTTGGCTCCAATGAAGACTTAAAGACTTGGACGTTATTGGCACTTCGCTTCCTACCAGCTCCGGGGTGGGGGGGGGAGGGTGCTGGCGCCCCCGAGCGGCCGTGCCCCTTCTGCTCATCCAGGCCGGGTTTTTCCTCTTCTCGGGGCGGCGCCTCGCCCGGGGGATCCAGGCCGGGTTTTCGCACCTCTGCCAGGGAGCGCCGGGTCAGCTGTGGGCGAACGCCCGGGCGGGCAGGCTGGCTGGCTGGCAGGCAGGGCGCGTCGCAGGGAACCGCTGGTGGCAGCAGCTGGTGGCTGCCCTCCTTCTTCCAGGGCTGGAAGGGGACGAGGGACTCTTGGTGCGGATCCCCCTAGCCCCGCCGGCCCTCCGGACAGCACCCCCAGGTAAGCCACGGGCAAGGGCACGGCGGGGTTTTGCAGGAGGAGCTGGACGGGGCACGTGTAGCCTGGTGGAACTCCACCCGCGACTTTAGGCTCAGCTGCGTTTCCTCTCTCGCCCTTTCTGCTGGCTCCGGAGCCTGCCCTGCCTTGACTGCCCTGGGGCTGCGTTCGCACGACCGCCCGGCCAGTTTAGCCAACTCAGCCCGGGTCCCGACTTGGCCGAGGATGCGGGGCACGGCAAGCTTTCCCGAGTCCGTGACTCGCGGGACAAAGGGTTGTGCGAACGGAGCCCGGAGCCGGGAATTCCGGCTTCTGAATCGGGGGCGACCCGGGTGGGGCACCTGCCTACATTTCGGAACCCCGGAGGGTGTCCGGCTGTTCTGGCTTTGCCCGAGTTACATCGAGCCCTAACAAAGATACGAGTTCGGCTACCCAGTAGAAGTTCAGTGTGTTTTGCGAATGCAACCTGTTGATTCAGGCCGTGCGCTATAGAATGCATTTATATATTTGATTCTACAGCACCCACTATTCAAATCTCTGGAGCTGTTCTTTTGAATTCTATCCCAATTACTTGAGGACATGCAGGAGAAGAATGGGGAAATCAATATGATTTCATTGTGTGATCGCAAAAAAAAAATGAGTTTTGCAAACCTTGGAAAAGGATACTCTTTTCCATCTGACACAAAACGGTCCAAAAGCTTTTTCTTTCACTGTATTTAAGCAAGCGTTTTATGATCTCGCATCTTGACTTGAGGAACATTTAGAAGTGTTGACTGTGGACATATGTTAGTGTATGGTTTTCTTTCTTCCTTTCTTTCTTTCTTTCTTTCTTTCTTTCTTTCTTTCTTTCTTTCTTTCTTTCTTTCTTTCTTTCTTTCTTTCTTGAGTGTCTAAAAGAAAAGCCATAAAAATGTTTACAGTTTATCTTTCAATATCTGACACACACACACACACACACACACACACACACACACACACACACACAGTCTTCATTTGATTAATAGAAAAGAAGTGTACATTTCTGTAATGTGAGTTTCCCTTTGTTTTTGTTTTTGTTGGGTTTTTTTTTTTAAGTATGGTTTGTTGAATGAGCCGTTATTGCTTGGGAATCACACACTCTGCTAAGCCAAAGCCACCAAGCAAATTATACTGTGGTTTAACATCATATGGGAATCAGGCTACTTTCTGACCCTAAGTCACAATTCCCTGTACTTAACCCATCAGAGAAACAGGATCATTTGTGGTGACTTGCTTGGGACTGTGACCTGAGTTCCTTTTATGTCTTCCCAGGGATTTTGAACACATTTTACGCAGTTATGTGTAACAGTCACCCAGGGAATGTAGAAGGACATTCAGGATTAATGGATGGTTTGATTGAGCTTTCTTCCAATATATATATATATATATATATATATATA
>QLTV01001769.1:1946250-1965394 GCA_003457575.1 Thermophis baileyi | reverse complement strand
GCCATCCCCAAATCTTTCAACCATTCTTCATATGTTTTATTCTTTATGCCTTTAATCATCCTAGTTGCTCTTCTCTGTACTTTTTCCAAAGTCTCAACATCTTTTTTGTACTATGGTGACCAAAATTGGTTGCAGTATTCCAGGTGTGGTCTTACTAGGGTTTTATAAAGCGGTACTAATACTTCACATGATCTTGATTCTATGCCTCTGTTTATACAACCCAGGACTGTATTAGCTTTTTTGGCTACTGCTGCACACTGCTGGCTCATGTTTAAGTGATCGTCCACTAGGACTTCAAGGTCTCTCTCACAGTTACTGTTTTTGAGCCAGGTCTTGCCTAATCTGTACTACCTGTACGCTTTTTGACATTCATCGTGGAAGTGGGGAATATGAGCTGCTCAGGGTCCTTTTGAACAGGTGGGGCAGGATAGGGCAAGTAAGGAAGGAAAGAAATAGATTCTGGCAACCAATTTTTTAAAAAGGTATTGCCATCAAAATTTCATTTCTTTCCACTTGTCTCCTAGGAGCCTCTATTAGAGAATATGCTTTCTTTCTTTCATGCTTGCTTGCACTACCTGGCAAGCAAATATTTTCTTTGAACTCTTCATGGCTCCTTTCAAGAGAATAATAACTTTTAAATATCCCTTTTTTTTTCTTCTTCTTCTTCTTCCAAAGGCTGATATAAAACATGCAGCCAGCTGGGATTTTCTCATGGAATTGATTTGTGCGATCAACAGAGAGGGTGAAAAAAGAACAAAGAGGAGGCCTTGATTTATTTTGTTAGGGATATTTTATTTTATTTTAGATTTTTGTTAGATCCTAGCACCCATTTTGCTCCTCCTGACGTTCTTGCAAAAACAGGATAGCCACAGAGAGCTCCTTTTGAGGCATCTGGCAGGCAGGGGCTGATAAGGGCCTGGCAAATTGGAGAACCCCTTCAAGAAAAGAAAAATCTTCCTGTATTAACATATTAAAAACTTTTCCTGCTTTTCAGCTAATCTTACAGAGTCAAGCAAAGAAGAAACTGCTTCCAATGCTTTTTTTTTCCCTTTCTCCCCCCAATAAAGGAAGCTTTTTGTGACGGATGTAGAAAAGGATATACGATTCTCATGATGGTGACCAACATCTTGTGGTTTTGTTTTTTGTCACTCCTGATCTCTAGGGAAGCACTTGAAAAATTTTGGGACATTCCAACTTGTTCAGCTCTCCAACGGTGCTTCTGCAGGTAGTCCTTGACGTACGAACACAATTCAGCCCCTGATTTTCACTGCTAAGCAAGACAGTTGTTAAGTGAGTTTTGCCCCATTTTACGCCCTTTCTTGTCACGGTTGTTAAGTGAATCACTGCCCTTGCTAAGTTAGTAACCCGGTTGTTAAGTGAATCTGGCTTCCCCATTGACTTTGCTTGTGAGACGGTCGCAAAAGGGGGTCATATGACCCCAGGATATGCAACCGTCATATATATGAGTCAGTTGTCAAGCATCTGAATCACATGACCATGGGGATGCTGCAATGGTCGTAAGTGTGAAAAATGGCCATAAGTTTCTTTTTCTAGTGCTGTTGTAGCTTCTAACGGTCACTAAATGAACTGTTGTAAGTCAAGGACTATGGGTATTGTCTCGGTCCAAAGTTTCTTCAATCTTGGCAGAGAAATGTATTTTTTTCCCTTAGCACTGCATCTATTTGCAGTAAGTCAGACTGTCCATTCTCCCAAAGATTTGAGGGTGGAAATAAAGAATATCTTAACAGGATGGAAGAATCAAAATGTATACAAATGTGGCATGCAAAATTTAAAATGTCTTCTCTTTGCCCAGTGGTTATTTATTAACTTTAAGAACAAAGCTGGTGTGCTTGGCGGCCAGCTTCATGTCAAGTTCAACAAAGGCAGGGGCTTGGCACTGATGGGTGCTGAAAAAGGACGAAAACCATTTCGAATTTAACAGCTGGACTTAATATTTCCAAAAACATGGAAGCCCAAACATTTCTGGATTTCTTCTTCCTGACAAATCATGGCAGGTTCCCAGGGCAGCCTGCATCCAATCTGGCAAAGGGGGGAAAAAAGAAATCTTAATGGGACATTTTCCTACTAAGAATTTATTTTTCTTCCTTTCGATCGTGTCTGATTCTCGGAGACTTGTCCCTGCAGGTCAAGTCCCTGCAGTTCGCTTGGCAAGGCTTTTCAGAAGCGGTTTGCCATTGCCCCCTTCCTAGGACGGAGCGAGAGGAGCTGGCCCAAGGTCACCCAGCTGGCTTTGTGCCCAAGGCGGGACTAGAACTCACCGTCTCCCGGTTTCTGGTCTGATGCATTAACCACTACACCAAACTGGTATATAATATAGCCTGTTACAACCATAGTTTAAACATCAGCCCACAAATTGCAGAAAGGGGAAACACATGCATGATGTGCAAGATATACAAATAGTTTTAAAGCTGTTGCTTTGTTCTTCTGCTTCATGGCTAAGCCAGGCAACGAGGGGAATAGATAGATAGATAGATAGATAGATAGATAGATAGATAGATAGATAGATAGATAGATAGGAGAGAGAGAGAGAGAGAGATGGATGGATCGGTCTGTCTGTCTGTCGGTCGGTCGGTCTGTCTAGCTAGCTAGCTAGCTATCATATTAAGAAGCATATTCTTACAAGCCCAAACTTTTGATGGGCCCCCTGTCCAGACTATTGATGGGGAGGGGGGGGCTTCAAATCCTGATGACTGTTGGGACCAGTCCATGCAGGTTTTAGCAAGATTTCCAGAAATGGTTTACCATTGCCTTCTTCCTGGAAATGGTCCAACATCACCCAGACACAACTCTCATGGTTTCCCAGTTTCTAGCCTGGTGATTTTAACCACTAGACCAAATTGGGTTTGACATCTATATCTATTTTCTTGATTGATGGATGGATGGATGGATGGATTTTGCACCATCAAGACATTGTCAACTCCTAGCGACCACGTATGTCAGGGGTGTCAAACTAAGGCCCGTGGGCTGGATCTGGCCCGCGGGGTGCTTAAATCCGGCCTAGAGGGCTGGCCTGGAAATATCAAAGGACCAGCCTGTGGTGCCTCTGCCGGCCAAAACGGGCCCCATGCGCCCCCCCCCCCGCGACCCATTTTCAGCCTCCCCAGGCTCCTGCAGCACTCTGTCAGCCAAAACCGGACCATGCGGAGGCCTCTGTGCGGCCCGTTTTTGGCCGGCAGACTGCTGCTGGAGGTCCTGGAGGGCAAAAATGAGGCACAGGGGGTGTGTGCACCCTGATTTGGCCAGCAGGGTGCTGCAGGAGGCATCTGTCCTATCTGCTCCCCCCGCCCCCCCCCCCACACGCCAGCCCATAGAGGAGAACTACAATGCTGATCCGCTTGAAGAACTCTAGTTTGACACCCCTGACGCAGTGGTGAAATCCCAATTTTTTTACTACCGGTTCTGTGGGCGTGGCTTGGTGGGCATGGCAGGGGAAGGATACTGCAAAATCCCCATTCCCTCCCCACTCTGGGGCCAGCCAGAGGCGGTGTTTGCCGGTTCTCCGAACTACTCAAAATTTCCGCTACCGGTTCTCCAGAACCTGTCAGAACCTGCTGGATTTCACCCCTGCCCTGACGTATGTATATCCTCTCCATGATGATCTCTTCCTAAACCGCTCCTTCAGCTCATCCAATGCTGCCGCCCTCACCATTGTAACTGACTCTGTCCATCTGGTTGCTGGTCATCTTCATCTCTTTCCTTCCACCATTTCCTGCATTAGGTCCTTCTCCAGAGATCTACTGTGTCCGAAGTAGGATAATTTCAGCCTGGCCATTGGTGTCTTGAGTGAGAACTCTTGAGTGAGATCTCTGGGTTGATCTGTTTGATGACCCACTGGTTTCTTTTCTTGGCTGTTCGCGACCTTCCCAGGAGTCTTCTCCAACCCCAAAGTTCAAAGCTGCGAATATGTCTATGGAGATTCTCAGTCACCCAGGTCATGGTTGTCCTAAACTGAAGAAGCTTCTTGGATGAGAAGCGAAACATCCTCCAGCAAAAACAAAGAAAGTCCAGTTGCCTTTTGAAACAGCGCCTTTGGGACAAAGCTGCCAATACTCTTCCTGTCCTGTACCTTTAACTTCTAACTTTTGCTTCCGTAGAATACCATAGCTTGCATGATTCTGATGTTCACCGTATATATCCTTGCCTGTATCTTTATATCTCCCTTTGTGTGTGCGCGCACACAGAGAGAGAAGAGAGAGAGAGAGAGACAGCGCAGTCTGGAAATTCCAGACTTTATTAGAGTCAGGAATGCTGTAGAATTCAATGGAATGTGAAAGCATTAAGTTCCTAAGACTTGGGCTTCCTCAGTAACTGTTATATTTATAATCCATTGTTGGAAATCAGTCTCAGCAGGGTTGCAAGACAGGATAAACATAATATGAAGCGTAATGTTCCAGTTACAGAGCGCTGAATCTGTTACAGGTTTATTCCAAGGCTGAGTGATGTTCAGTTCTCAGAAGGTTGTTTTACTGATTTACTTCCCCGGACTTCCTAACATAAGATCATTTATGTTCAGTGGGTCTGGCAGATCAGGAAGTTGCTCCTGTTTACAAGCTGATTCTACAATCCTGAATATTGTCACTTGAGGCTCTCTCAATGGGATTTGATATCTAAGTACTGTAGGTTGGTAAAAATTCATAGAATTAATGTGAATTCTATAGTCATGGTCTCTCCATATAATCTATCACCCCCAGGATAAAATCAAAAGAACTATACAAAGCATCTATTTAGATCTCTGAAGAAGGCTGGAATCTAAATAAAGTAACCAACTTCTAGCTGTCTTGGTGGGTTTTAAAAAGAAGGATCGGGATTCAGAAAATTCTGATAAAAATGAAATTCCTTCATGGATCACCCTAAACCTAAGTTACAGAGCCCAGTCACAGATGACCCTCAACCAAATTTAGTTGATAAGCAAGGCGGTTGTTAAATTCATCACAACCAATTTTATGACCTCTTTGCCATGGTTAAGTGAATCACTGCAGTTGTTAAGTGAATCAGATGGTCATTAAGCGAATCTGGCTTCCCCCTCATTGACTTTGCTTGCTGGAAGGCAGTTGAGAAGGTTGCAGCAGAGGTGGGTTCCTCCCGGTTCGGACCGGTTCTTTAGAACGGGTAGTAACTTGGCGGCCTGGGTCGCTAGAACCGGCAGCGACCCAGGCCTGCCATGCCCCCGAACTGGTTCTTTCGGCAGCACCATAGGTGCCGCCATTTTGTTTTTTGCTTCTGCGCATGTGCAGAAGCTTTTTTTAAGCACTGCACATTGCAAAGCGCGCCCGCACGGCGCAGCACTGAGCAAACTGGCAGCAAAGAAAAGAAGAACCCACCCCTGGGTTGCAGATGGCACTTACATGACCCCAGGATGCTGTAATCGTTGTAAATCTATAACTTTATTGTCACTTTGAATGTACACTAATCGGCATACATTAAAATGAAATTTCGTTACATACAGCCCTCAAAGGGTCACCACCTCCAATATACACTACATAAACACGACAAAATAAGTAAGTAAGTAAGTAAGTAGATAGATAGAGATAGATAGATAGATAGATAGATAGATAGATAGATAGATAGATAGATAGATAGATAGATAGATAGATAGATAGATAGATACATACATACATACATACATACATACATACATACATACATACATACATACATACATACCAGGGGTGGGTTCTCGGACTGGTTCTCCCAAACCGGTAGCGGCCCGCTGGTGACATCACTATGACGTCACCGAACCGGATCAGTCGGTGCCGGTCCATGGGGGCCGCCATCTTTTTTTAAAAAATTTTTATTTTTTTTATTTTTTTTATTTTTTTACCCCCCCCCTTCTAAGCATGTGCAGAAGCCGATTTCCGGCACTGTGTATGTGGTCGCTACATACATACATACATACATACATACATACATACATACATAGGCTTCAGCTTTTACTAATATTTGTTCATTGGCTGATATGTTAAGCAGGGGTGTCAAACTCGATTTCATTGAGGGCAGCATCAGGGTTGTGTTTGATTTCAGGGGGAGGGGGTGGCCAGGGTGGGCATGGCCAGCTCGATGTCACTCATGTCGGGGGAGCCTGTGGTGGCCTGAGCGCTCTGCCAGCGAAAATGGAGCTCGGGAGGGCCGCACACAGTCCTCCGGAGCTCCGTTTTTGCTGGCAGAGGCACCGCGGGCCGGTCCTTCACTATTTCCAGGGCAGCCCCGCAGGCCAGATCTAAGCACCCCGTGGGCTGAACCCGGCCCTCGGACCTTGAGTTTGACACCCCTGTGTTAGAGGATAAGAACTGCATTTTTTTGACAAAGTGGGTTTCTGTACTAAAAATAAATGAAGCGATAGAAGGACTTGATCCAGTTAGATGTGCTTCAGATTTCTGTTCAGAACCATCTTCCTTAGTTGGCACATTATCTGGGATCTAGTAAAGTCCATGGATCCTGCTTGTTCTGGGCTCCTGTTTTTATAGCAATAACAATGGCACTTAGACTTATATACCGCTTCACAGTGCTTTCCAGGTCTCTCTAAGCGGTTTACAGAGTCAGCCTATGGCCCCCAACAATTTGGGTCCTCATTTTACCCACCTCGGAAGGATGGAAGGCTGAGTCAACCTTGAGCCGGTGAGAATTGAACTGCCAAATTGCAGGCAGCCGGCAGTCAGCAGAAGTAGCCTGCAGTACTGCATTCTAACCACAATAACATGTTCCCTCATGTTTATAACAGAGCTTAATTATATTAAGACAATGTAAACCAGAGGTCTTCAAACTTGGCAACTTTAAGACTTGTGGACTTCAACTCCCAGAATTCTCCATCCAGCATAGCAGCTATGCTGGCTGGAGAATTCTGGGAGTTGAAGTCCACAAGTCTTAAAGTTGCCAAGTTTGAAGACCTCTGATCTAAAGCATACTGGCTGGAGAATTCTGGGAGTTGAAGTCCACAAGTCTTAAAGTTGCCAAGTTTGGGGACCCCTGATGTAAACCCTGTGCTAAAAACATCTGCCCCCCCCTTTTTTTTCCCCTTAACCATTCTGGTTGTTTGGTGGGGGAATGAACAGCAACAGCAACCTTCTCTTCTTTAACCCAGAGAAGAAAACTTCAGAGAGATTTTCACAACTGGCAGTAGGTCAGCATCCTGTTTTCTAGCGTGCAGAAGTCTCTTTCTTTGCAGGAAGTCCACATCTGGGGAATTCAATGACAGGTCTCCACTCCCCAGGGAGTGATATCTCTGCTCTTCCATGAAGAGATCTTTCATTTATGATTAATGAGCACACAGAATATTGCTTGTTTGAATTCATGTGTTCAGGCACAGGTAAATATTCCCAGTTTACACAGGTGATTGCCATATGTTGTCTTTATATAAAAGATCATCTCAAGTACATTCATTTTCCTCCCTCTCTCCCTCCCTTTATTTTCCTTCCTTCCTTCCTTCCTTCCTTCCTTCCTTCCTTCCTTCATTCCTTTCTTCCTTCCTCTTGTCCTTNTCCTTCCTTCCTTCCTTCCTTTCTTCCTTCCTTCCTTCCTTCCTTCCTTCCTTCCTTCCTTCCTTTTCTCTATTCTTCCTCCCTCCGCTCCTTCCTGCCTTCCTTCCTTCCTTCCTTCCTTCCTTCCTTCCTCCCTTCCTTCTTCCCCCCTTCCCGTCTTCTGCAGGCATGAGAAAACTGGACTGGCAGACTTCTTTGACTGAAGGCAACTGATACCAGAATGTTCTCCAATGTGCTATTACAGTCCTTTAAAACTCACCACTGAGTGAGCCGTTTGGACCACTCATGCAAATGGCTCACACTTCCACCCAGACCAAGAAGAGTAGGAAGGCTTTCGTGGAGAAACGTTTTCATCGTTCCACCAACCGGCTCTAAGAGTGCCCAGTTGGGACTCAGGCTTTGCAGCACCAACCGGACCCTCCAAAAGGTCCCTCTGCCAGGCAGCCTGGCCTGAATTCTTGGCACTTATCCCTTCAGACAGTTTCAGTGTCGATGACCAGCTCACTGCTCTAGTTGTACGTCTGAAGTGCCGGCCTTTGGACTGGGTTGTGGGACATCAAGGAGAAGATGCTGGACCTCAGTTTTCTGACCGAGGAGGAGTACAGCAAGCTGATGAGAGTGCTGCAGAGGGATGCAGAGCTCAAGAAAAAGGACAGCGATCGGATCAGGTAGGAGGAACTTCCTGGCAGTGATCAAACTATTCATGTGCGCAGATATACAAGATTATGTTTCCCAGATGGTAGCAGAAGAGGGATTTCTGCTTTTGAAAAACCAGAGAATTTCTTCTTCCCCCTAGACTAGTATTTGTGCAACTTTGAGACGGGTGGAGTCCAACTCCCAGAATTCCCCAGCCAGCCATGATGTTGGGCTTACAGGTCTTTATAAGATGGAGTTTCGCAATTTGTGTCTTTTCATTTTCAATGAAAGACGCTTAAGAGATCCATTAAAGGGATATGTTCATCCAATGTCAAGCTGTGGTACATGCTTTTCCTTTTTCTGTTTTTTTTTTTTTTTGCTCTTCCCTTCTGCTTAGGCGATTGCAAGATTCGCTGAAGGATGAAAAGAAGAAGAAGTTTGTGACAGGCGAATGGTTCCACGAAGCGAAGGCCCAGCGTTTCCGAGAAGATTTAGAAGGCTCCGATCTACTGCGAGCTTCAATTAAGAAGAAAAACAGCCATTCTGACGGTGAGCGCAGAAGCATTTCGATGGCTAGACTAACATTCAAATCACACTCGATCTCAGGTTCGCATCCGCTCTTGCCTATTCTCAGAAACTTAGCTCAGAATTGCGTTTCTTTTTTTTTTTTAATTGTTTAAATTTTTATTTTATTATATAAAATATAAAATACAAAAATAAAAGAAAAGAAAATAAGAAAATAAGAAATTAAGGGCGGGAAAGGGAACGTGAAAAGGGGGTGTGAGATACAAGGGGGAAAAGAAAAAAGAAAGAAAAGGGGGCATTAACTTCCAACTCTTCCCAGCTCAGTACAAGATAAACACGCTCCAGCCTCAACGTTTTGCTTTTACACATTAATATATAACTAGCCATTTCTATAACACCAAATCTTTCTGATCAACAAAACCAAGATCAAAGTTTCATTTTTTTTTTCTTCACAAGAATTTCGTTTCTGATTCAGCTCAAGGGGGAGATGCTAGCCATAATTCCCATCGTATCAGAGGACAGGTAGTCCTCAGCTTACGACCATTTGTTTAGGGGCTGTTTGCAGTTACAACGGCACTGAAAAGGGTAACTTATAATGGTTTTTCACACTTACGACCGCCGCGGCATCCCCGTGATCATGTGATCACAATTCAGACACTTGGCAACTGACTTATATTTATGACGGTTGCAGTTCCCGTGGTCATGGGATTTCTTCTTGCGACTTTCTGACAAGACACATCAATGGGGAAACCTGAATCGCTTAACAACCGTGTTACTAACTTAACAACTGCAGTGGTTCACTTGACAACTGTGGCAAGAAAGGTTGTAAAATGGGGCACAATTCTCTTGCTTAGCAACCCAAATGTAGGGCTCTATTGTGGTTGTATGTCGTGAACTATCTGCAAACAATGGCTCACTTGCTGTTCCGCTGTTCTGTGCTTACTAGGACTCTTGGCTAGAGTGGAAACTCAAACATGACAAACCACGGCTGGATTGCAGCCTACAGAACTTCTGAACCTCTCCATGAAGTCACCAAAAATTGAGCCCATCTTGAAATGGGGTGTTAAAATAAATAAAAAATTTATTAAGAGCTTATAAGATCTAACATCTAAGACAGTGGTTCTAACTTGTAGTCTGTGGACCCTGTGGGGCCACGATGTTGTCACAAGAGGCCCACGAAGGCTTGAAGACATCTTACGATTTAAATCTTGAGTTAAGTCTTGGAGGTCCATGGCTATGGTCCGTGGCCATGAAAGGAAGGGGTCAATGGGGGGGGGGGAGGAAAGGTTGAGAAGCACGGATCTAAGATGTTAATGGCTGGACGGGTTCGTACGCTTTGACAATGCTTGGGGCAGTTTAGTTTCAGAGGAAAACGGCACAAAGCAAGGAGGTGCCTATGAAAGAAGGAGATTCCATTAGGCATGACTCAGAGCAAAGGACTGGAGACTTCCATATTGTTTTTGAGATGCAGTGTAAAAACACTACCCACCGTGTTTGAATTCTCTTCAATCCCTGCAGCTGTACCAAAAGAAAACAACCCAGGGAAAGTTCTTTTTTTTGTTTGTTTCTTCTCTTCCTAAGATATATGCTTTCTGCTGAAACTCTACAGATTGTATGCCTTGTAAGAGGAAATAACGCCAGTGAAGGTTTGCCCTCCTTCCAATAAAAACATTTACATTTAGCATGGCAGAATAAATCCAGTTGGGCAATCTTACAAAGTCCTTGGTTAAATCTCTTGCCAGCAAGAGTTTGGCTCTGGGTTACTAGGGGAGTTGCTTGCCGTGATCAGTTTAGAAACCTGATTAAGCCTTGCCCCAAATGCTATGTTGAGCAGCCTGTTTTTAGGAAAAGGAGGCAGACGTGATTTGAAGATGGAAAGTGACCATCATTGAAGGGGTCTGAAGACTAGTGAGAAGAAATTTCTTCTCTTCTTGTGGGACTTTCTGACTTTTTGTTTTGTTTTCTCTTAAATCTATATGTCATAAAATGCAGGAAAGCTAAATCTATATGCTTTTCAGAAAAACAGAAACTGTTTTTCAGTGTCTTTGACCTTATTCCCCCAAGGCACTCCTAATTTTTCTCCCTTTGTCTAGAATATCTTTCCAACAACCCTAACAAAGGACTGAAAGATACAGATTGAATTGATCATAAATTGGCCTTGACTAAAACACAGCTGGCTAAATTCACACAGCATCTAAGCCTAAGCCATAAACTATGTTCTGAAAATCTAGGGGCAAAATTCTCTTAACAACTGTTTCGCCTAGCAACAAAACTGTTGGACTCCATTGTGATTGTAAGTGGAGAACTGCCTGTATTCAATTTTGATGCCACCCGACTCTGATAATTTTACTAATATCAATCTTGGTGTCACTTTTAAATTTGGGGAGGGTTGAGGTCTGGCTCACCTCTGAAAGTAGCATGAAGCCATTCGATTTAACAACCACTTCCCTGTGTAGAATTCCCTGAAGTAAAGACTTGATTAAAAGTTTTAAGTTAAATATAAAATTAAGTTGGCAACATAGTGGTTTGATAGATAAACAAGAATCAGTTAATATGAAATTAAAACAGCAGATAGAGCTACTGTAACTGCTAGACCAATTCTAACTCTGTCCTGGGTAGCTGATCTTCAGTTTACAACCATATGTAGATTTGGTGCACATTTGAGCTTTATCGAGGAACTTATACATTTGTCTAAGTTCATTTCATGTATTAAAAAATATAATGCAAATCGCTTTTTGCTGGTTGGTTGGTTGGTTGGTTGGTTGGCTCCGTTTTATTGGTGATATCTGGGTTAGAACTCAATTGACACATCCAACTTTTGCATTTGAGATTGATGCCCTAATTTTGACATGGCATTTGAATAGAAAATAAAATGCCATATCAACCTGAATTTGTTTAAGCTTGTATAACTCTGAAGTTATTGTGTTTATCAGGCTTCTGTTTTCAACCAGATAGTAAGTTGGTTAAGAGATTATAACTTTTAAAAAGGTGGACCTTTAACCAAACAAAGAACCCAGCCAGAGAAACAGGTTGGACAACTGTTGAGTTCAGAATGTTATTTATATGAACACCAAAGTTTCTCCTTCCTTCCGAGTCATTGTTTTCTTAGGCTTTTATTGAAAACCACCTTTTAAATTTTGTTAAGGCTCAAGAACAGCTTTCCATATAATTCAGATAGACAACTTCCAGTAAAGAGAAACCCCTAAAATGAATTGCTTGAATGTTAACATGATTAGATGAGATGGAGGAATTTTTGTTTTGAAATACTGTATTCCTTAGGAGAAAAGATGCAGTAAAGATGGAATGTTATGAATTGTTATGAATTGAATGGCATGAACGAGTTTAGACAAGTTACTCTTGTTCTTGTTCTTTTCTCTTAAATTTACAAAGGAAGGATGCCTGCATAGGTCTCTTCCTAGTTAAAATCTAAGGTGATCTTGCCAGACTGGCCAAGAATTGGGAGGATCTTGATCAGAGATCAGTGTTTCTCAACATCGGCAACTTTTAAGCAGAACTAAGGAGAACTTTCCTAATGTTGAGAACAATCAGTGGAACAGCTTGCCTTCAGAAGTTGTGGGTGCTCCATCACTGGAGGTTTTCAAGAAAAGATTGGAAAACTGACTGAGATGGTATAGTGTCTTCTGTTCAAGCATGGGTTTGGACTAGAAGATCTCCCAGGTCCTTCCAACCATGTTGCTCCATGTTCTCTTGCACCCTATCTTGCCACCCACCCATGTGATAATTGAAATGAACCTTCCCTTGGCAGTTCAGTCCTAACGGAGGAGTTTGAAACTCTAAGGTTTCGTTTACCCCCATCCAGGCAGTTTCACTCTTTGCACGCTCTCTGCACAATTTACCTGGCCTGCATTATTTTCCTTTCGACTAGCAGAGCAAAAAAAAATTAAAAAATGATTGTGTTCTTCTCTGCCAGGGCAAACAAGCACAGGCTATCTCCTTTTATGAGCCCTTACTCAGTCACCTCCTCTGTTTGCCAAGTTCAAATGACTTGGGTTCCAAACAGGAAGTTGCTGGCTTCATATCCTGATCTCCTGTTGACAGACTCAGTTCTGCCTTGTTTAGCTTTGATCTGGGGTTGGTTAGTTGGCCTCCTGAAAGAAAAAGCCAAACTGGATCTCCAGGTAGGGCTTACCATAAATAGGTTATTGAGGTGTTGAGTTTTGATAGAGTTTGTTTGTTGTCAGCCTCCTACCCATTGCCCATTTTCTCTTGCGCTGCATGTGCTAAAGTTCTCACATGTTGCTACGGCCCTGTCAAGTCTTAACTCTGGCTAGCTTTAAATAGCCATACATAACCAGCATTTGTGGGGACCAGGCAGGGGTGAAATTCAAAATTTTTCCCTACCGGTTCTGTGGGCGTGGCTTGGTGGGCGTGGCAGGGGAAGGATACTGCAACATCCCCATTCCCTCCCCACTCCTGGGAGAAGGATACTGCAAAATTCCCATTCCCTCCCCACTCTGGGGCCAGCCAGAGGTGGTATTTGCCGGTTCTCCGAACTACTCAAAATTTCCGCTACTGGTTCTCCAGAACCTGTCAGAACCTGCTGAATTTCACCTCTGGGACCGGGGAGAATTTCCAAGTATGGGAAGATGATAGATATACTTAAAGTTTTGTTCACTCAGTGCAGAACAACCAAACACAGAATGATAGATTTAAACACCCATGTTTTTTCTGTTTGTTGAATTTCTGCAACATGAATTCTGGGGATTTTTTAATAAAAAGAGTCAGAATAGAACAGAAAAACTTGCGAAATTGGCAAAAACATTTTAAGGAAAAGAAACAGTGGGTCTATGCATACATCTATGCATACATCTATGCATATAAACACAGGCAATCCTACAAAAATAAACATTTTAAACATCCGTGTTCATTCAATCTTTTTTGTCAAAGACTGCTTTCATATAATTGTTACATTTTAGGAAAACCATTCAAAAATAGCTATTATGATGATGATTTAAGAGAGGGGTGTCCAACCTTGGCATAGCTGGCTGGGGAATTCTGGGACTTGAAGTCCACAAGTCTTAAAGTTGCCAAGGTTGGACACCCCGGATTTAAGGAATCATTGCTGAAGTTGAAGTTTCTTTTTTTGTCAGGTCAGCTTTTCAGCCAAAACAGGTTCGCCAAAGCAAGAATGTTTTACTGTTCTAGTGTTTTGTGGTACAAGGCCTGTCTACTAACAACTTAGCCTGGCTCCAAATTCTTCTTTGCATCACTTTATATAAAAGTAGATGGATGGATGCAAATATAATTTGCATTTGCTATTAGGCAATATGGACAATAAACCAACAGCGTGATTCATTCTGAAAGAGTGCTTTGCTCAGTTCTTGGAAAACTTTCAGTGAGGCGTCGCCCCCAAAGCTGTTGATATGTACCAAATGACCTGCAACACTGGCGGTTTCGTTTTGGAAGATTGCAATTCATTCTGGTGCAATTTCACTGGAACGTAATCCAGCCTTTAGGTCATGGCCTGGTGGCTTGTTGAAATAACTTGAATGGGAATTTTTCCAGCAATGATGATGATGAT
Source organism: Thermophis baileyi (assembly GCA_003457575.1). Taxonomy (NCBI): domain Eukaryota; kingdom Metazoa; phylum Chordata; class Lepidosauria; order Squamata; family Dipsadidae; genus Thermophis; species Thermophis baileyi. Next base: position 1,951,195 of record QLTV01001769.1, on the reverse strand, counting down.
AATATGACAATGAAGAGATGATGATATGATGATGATGATATGACGATAATAACATGGTGATGATGGTGATGATATCACAATGATGAGAAGAGGAGGAGGAGGAGGAGGAGGAGGAGGAGGAGAAGAAGGAAGAAGAAGAGAAGAAGAAGAAGAAGAAGAAGAAGAAGAAGAAGAAGAAGAAGAGGAGGAGGGGGAGGGGGAGGGGGAGGGGGAGGAGTCAAAACGATGATACAGAATATGAATGATGAGGGGAGAGTGAGTTTCTAGTATTCCTCCACTACAGTAGCTGCCTGGGGGACTTTGGGCCACTCTCTCCCTCTCATCTCAAGGTCCAGCATGGTGTAGTGCTAAAGGTGGTAGAGTAGGAACAGAGAGACCTAAGGCTGGTCATTCTCCCCATCCCCTCCTCCTCATCGGCCTATCTCATAGGATTGACCTTGCAAGGCAAAAAGGGACCACAGTGTATATTATCTGAAGCTCTGGAATGAAAAGGCAAAATAAAAAGCAAAAATAAACTGGAAACGGTATGGTAGCATTGTGTACTTGCATCCTGGCGATACACACCTGTTGTCATTTGCACACCCACCTCTCACCCATGAGTTCAGCCCCATGCTGCCTTCTGGCATGATGAGACTCATGTCCTGGAAGAGGAAAAGAACGCAATTCCAATCACTGTCAATTCGAGGGCCTTTCAACCCTGGCATGACTGATTGATTGCCAGTAATCATTGCACCTTGTCCTATTGTAGGAAGGGCAAAGGGGTCTCGAAATGTAGCCTTTTTAGAAAACAGACGAAACACGACTGGCTTTTCTTAACAGGTACAGATACTGAACTCATCCCCCAAATCACGGAAGGTGGACAGGCGGTGTTGCCTAGAGATGTAGCTGTTTTGTCTTCGCCTCTCCCAGAAGAAGGAAGGTAATTCTTGAACGCATGTAGAAAGCACAAACCCAACAGTCTGCTTGTCGCTTAGTTGTGAACATTATTCTTATTAATAGATGACATTTATATCTTGCTTTTTCTCCAAGCAAAGCCTTTGTTTTTAGGATGAGCATAGGCAAAACTATAGGAGCTTCAGATGGAATTGGAAGGCAAAAACCAGATGAATCTGAGGAAAAGTAATTGGAGACAGGGTGGGTCAGTGGCCTTAGGAAGGAAAAGAAGAAGTGTGACAGCATAATGGTTTCTGTTGTGGCACCTGCCTTATGGAACAAGCTTTCCTGCTGAGACTTGGACAGCTCAAGCTCTGCTGGTGGTCTAGAAGGCCTTATTTTTTTCCCCCAAGCTTTGGGACCGAGATGTTAATGGAACCTGGTATGTGAGTGTATTTGCTTTCTGCTGTTGAAGACTTCTTGGTTTCAAGGTGTTGGAAAATGTTTAGGGTTGTCTTGACTGGATTTTTCATTCATTGTTGCTTTTACTGTGTTTTTCTTTTCTTTTTTTTCTGTTTCTGTAATTTTCTGTTCTCCACTGGCATTCAAATGCAACATGCACCCTTTAAAGGAGAATATTTGTACCTCAGGGTTGAAATGAGGGGTCCTTGGTGCTCTCTGAACTTGCTTGTTTTCTTGCAGACGTTTCATTATCCAAATTAGGTAACAGCATCCTTTCTTGATTTCCCAACACCAAGAGTTATCTTGGCTAAGATGGGTGGCTATATTGATGTCCTTCATCCATCCATCCATGCATCCATCTTGGGAGCATTCTTGGGATATGGGGAAGCATGGGGGAAAACTGCAGAATTGTGTTAGGCACAAGGAGACCTTCAGACTAAGTCAGGACGATAGTTTGGGGGCAAGAGAAGAATAGGAAATGAAGGCAAGTTCATAGTGAGCTTTCAGTAGTGCGAGCAAAGCTTTTGCAGTGAGGAATGCAGACTCAGCATGAGGGGTGAAGGAGGAAGATTCCCTGCTTATGTGATTTAGGGGCTCTAAGCAGCTCACTTGCAAACTTAGAGGTTGCATTACATGGTGACTGATTTTAACCTTGGTCTGGTTAATGTTAGGTTCCCTGTATTGAGCAAATCCAGAAAATCCAGTCCTTCACCATCCCAGCTCAGGGTGCTGCAGGAATGCAGTTGTTTGTCTATTTATACTAAAGCAGAGTTATTTTCAAACCTTTTGCAGGAATTGCCAAGATATCTTTATCCTGTTAAGGTTTGGCAACATATCAAGCTGTGTTTGTTTTTGGTTTTTTTTCCCAAATGTGATTCAGCGAAAGGCTTTTGTTTTGATTGCTGCTTTCAAAGTGGAGGGTGGGAGAGGCTGTTTTGGCATTGCTGGTGTTAGGCTATCAAGAAAGGGGGCATTTTGTATTTAACCACCAGTGGAAATGGGTTCCTTTTGTATTTTAATTTTTAATTGTGCCTCTCTTCCGGACTTTTCCCAGTGAGGTTGTTGAAGTCTGTTGCACAACCAAGTTTGAAATCTAGAGACTGGGCAAGAAGTAAAACCTGCCCTGTTAAAGCCTCATTGCAAGAACAGGCACTATTTGTTCTTTAAACTGGCAGGTAAACCACAGCTGTCAATTCCGGTAATGGTTTTGTTGACTGCAAAAGAAAGCTTGCAAAGCCAGAAGCTAAGAGAAAGGTTAATCATGAATCTTTCCAGTTGAAATGCTGGAGCGCTTTAATGCAGTTTGCTAGATTATTTATCCAGGAACAGAAAGGCTTTCTGCTTCAAAGCTGTTCATTTGCCAAGAAACTAGATGGGGAAAAAAACTCTGAGCATTTTGCAATTCAATACATTAAACGTATAGATTTATTTTTGGATCAGACTCTGATTTAAATAGGACTGAAGTCTGGAGCACTTGGATTCTCCAATATTAAATTAGATTTCCCACTTATTATACAGGAAACCTTCTCAAGATGTTTGCATCTTGCAGCTGGGTTTACAATTCCAACCCCGCTTTGCTTCAGTAGAACTGTTTTAATAAACCAGCATTAGTTAAGTCCTCAGCCAGCTACACATCATGGTCTATACACCACTAAAGCAAGTCTGCCCAGCAGACGTAAGTTAAAGCAAACGGCCACCATTGTTGATCCCTGCCTGAATCATGCCCATATATGTATGAACGAGCAGATGTGGGAGAAAAATGTGAGGTTGCAATGATATAAAATAGCCTTTTCCACTTTAGAAATTACAGAGTTCTTGCTTATCTGTAAAGAACAGTGGGAGGAAGCCATGAGATGTAGCAACATGAGACAGCCTGTGTCCAGAAGCAACATCTTTTCTCTTGTCTCTCAGGTTTTGGGTCTTCTGATTAAAGTGCCATTCTGTCTCTGCAGGTTGTGTGAACCTGGTTTGAATTCTGCAGAAGGGCAACTACTCAAGTCAAAGCCAAGAGTGAAACTGTCGGCCCGACCCTCGTCTTTAGAAAAGGTAGTAGAACCCAAGGAAGTAGCACGGAACTTGATCTCAACAAACGGAGGTCTGTTTAGACATGTCCTCCACCTGAATCTCAAACACATAGAGAGGGAACTGGATAAGAGAGAACCCCCACCTTACTCAGTGGAAGCCTGAAACAAAGGCACAGACATCAGAATACAGAATAACAGAGTTGGAAGGGACCTTGGAGATCTTTTAATCTAACCCCCTGTTCAGGCAGGAGACCTTATCCCATTCTGGGCAAATGGCTGTCCAATCTCTTCTTGAAAACCTCCAGTATTGGAGCACCCACAACTTCCAGAGGCAAGCTGTTCAACTGATTAATTGCTGTCATTGTCACCAACTTTATGCATGCAGATTTCTGTGCCATCAAGAAACCTGCCATAAATGGGATTTTTGATAATTTGGACCTACCTACAGTTTGTGTAGAAGGATGCATTGAAAAGCCCATTCATCCTTCTGCTAAATCTACTGAATGGAAGCTAAGATGAGATGGTGGGCATGTGTTCCCTTCACACATTCAATCCCCAAGTAGAGGGGACATCTAAAAGGAGCTCTTCATTCTCCATTTTGTCATCCCTACCATTAAGGTTTAGTAGTTTAGTCCTTGGTGACCCCCATAAAATTCCAACAAACCAACAGCCTTTGTGTTTTGGTCACAAAATCTAATCTTTCCCATTTTTTTTTTCATTTCCTTCAGAAATCCAGTGTAGAAGATGTATCTCCAGCAGATAGTGGGGTTGTGGTCAGTCCATTTGTGGCTACAAGGGAAAACTCAGAAGTTGGTAAGGAAACCAAGCATGGTCTACAAATCACGTTTTAAAAGCTTCAGCTCAAGGAACAAGGTTTTTCATAAAGTATGATGCAACACATTCCCACAGGGAGAGAATATGGCTAACTTTATTTCAGGGCAAGAGCCCCTGCCCCTGCCCCTTTTAAATGTTATTTTTAATGGTCGGAGACCTCAGAAGAATAGGGCACAAGTATTATTGCCCAAATAAACAAGGACACTGTTTTTGTTTGTTGCAAGTCTGAGTTTAGAGTTTTCTTGTTACTTTATATATCCTAGAACTATACATCAATTTATTTCTTCCACTTTTCAGCTGAAAATAAATTTGCAATACTAACGTTTAGCAATTTGCCACCCAATTTCAGTGGTATTGATCTCAGATGAAGGATAGGAGGCTGACACCCAAATTGGATCTAAGAGACAATATGCGGCCAACGGATTTGTTGCCCACTGCTGCTAGTGAAGAATGAACAGGATAAACTTCGTGTTTCTGATCAGCTGAATATTTTAAGAACAATGATGGTGGTTTGAAATTGAGACCTACCAGGGGTGAAATTCAAAATTTTTCCCTACCAGTTCTGTGGGCGTGGCTTGGTGGGCGTGGCTTGGTGGGCGTGGCAGGGGAAGGATACTGCAAAATCTCCATTCTCACCCCACTCCAGGGGAAGGATACTGCAAAATCTCCATTCCCTCCCCACTCCAGGGGAAGGATACTGCAAAATCTCCATTCCCTCCCCACTCCTGGGGGAAGGATACTACAAAATATCC
>QLTV01001769.1:1925083-1945855 GCA_003457575.1 Thermophis baileyi | reverse complement strand
CCCCACTCCTGGGGGAAGGATACTGCAAAATCTCCATTCCCTCCCCACTCCTGGGGGAAGGATATTGCAAAATTTCCATTCCCACCCCACTCCTGGGGGAAGGATATTGCAAAATCCCCATTCCCTCCCCACTCCAGGGGAAGGATACTGCAAAATCTCCATTCCCACCCCACTCCAGGGGAAGGATACTGCAAAATCTCCATTCCCACCCCACTCTGAGGCCAGCCAGAGGTGGTATTTGCCAGTTCTCCAAACTACTCAAAATTTCCACTACCGGTTCTCCAGAACCCATCAGAACCTGCTGAATTTCACCCGAGACCTACCCTATATTGTTTCCTTCTGTTTTATTTCCTTTCTATTCCAGATTAAGTGGACCAGCCATTTTTCAGCAGGTTTCAAACTGAGCAAGAATTTAGCCAATAAGTGAAACCATAACCTAGATCAGAGATTAGCCCACTAACTAATCTTGTATTTTCAAGTTTCTCTTCTCTTTTGTTTGAACGGAATGCTTGTTTTGGGGGGGGGGCTTTCTTAAAAAACCATGGTTTCCTCTCCCACTTCAACTGGGAAACTATGATTTGCTATCTAACTGCAGACTACAGTGGTTATCCAGTGAGATCGTTGAGATGTCTCCACTCTGCTGTGACAACCTGGTGGATTTATCTGGATGTGGTGGCAGATAAAAGCTGGATTACAAGCAATATTGGGCAGATTATCCCATCATTTACATTAATAGCCACACCATTTTTATGTGGAGGCGCTCTTGAAAATTTAAAAATAGCCCAACGTACAATGCCCCTTGCCAGAATGAATATCCTGAGACCTATCTGAGAATACCAAATGTGGTATTTGCCTTAGTACTATGTATCCTTTGGTGATATAAGCAATAATTCATTTTAGATGGATGGGTACCATGTTTGCTGAACGCTTATCACTGGAGAACATCTAGGACAGTGATGGTGAACCTTTTTTGGCTCGGGTGCCAAAAGGGTGCGCGCGCATGTGATAGAGCGTGCACGCGTGCCCACACCCATAATGCAATGCCCTCTCCTCGTGCATGCGCACAACCCCCCTTTTTTGGCTTGAGTGCCAAAAGGGTGCGCGTGATGCGATAGCGTGCCCGCGCGTGCCCACACCCATAATGCAATGCGCTCTCCCCGTGCATGCGCACAACCACGCTGCCCCCCCGTGCATGCGCACAAGCCTCACTGAAGCCTCCGGACTTCCGGTTGGGCCGTTGGGCCGTTTTTCGCCATCCCCAGGCTTCAGGAGGCTTTCCTTTCAGGAGCTGACATAGGGCAACGCCTCGCGTGCCCTCAGATATGGCTCCGCGTGCCACCTGTGGCACGCGTGCCACAGGCTCGCCATCACTGATCTAGGACTTTCCTCATAATGATGATGTCCAGATATGTTGGTCTTCAGCTTCTAAAATTCCCATGGTTCTGGGAAGTGATGGATAGTCCAATGCATGTGGAGGAACCATATCTGAACTAACGGGTATGTGAACTCAGGTCTTTCACTACAGTTCTGGAGATTCACTCATTTTCTTTCTTTTGTCTTTTTCCTGCAGGGTTTGAACTCTCACCAGGTGGCTTCACCAAGCTTCTTGATGAGTTCTCTTATTCAGTGGGAGATTATGTTCCTAAAGTTGCGGAAGATATCCCTGATGGTGTTAAAGAACTCGGAGGATTTCAACCAGCTCTGCAAAGAGAAGTCAACCCACCTAGTAGAATACCAGTTAACAGAAAATCAAGCAAACCATTATTCTCTCCCAACTTCACCAACAGTGACGGAGCTAAGAAATCTGGGCTGGGTTTAGAGAAGACACAAGTCTTGAAGAGTTTCAAATTTCCACCTGTAGGAGAGGAAGACGGTCCTCCACTGAAACTGGATGCCAATCGCATTATCATTTCATCAGTCAATACCAAGGATGACGAAATTGGTGTCGACCATGCACACTTCAAGAACTTGAAAAACTTTTGGGAGAAAGGAGGTGAGTCTCTCTTGGCTAACGATACAGTGGAAAAATCAGTGGAAAAAGTCAACCCCATAGAGGCCAATGAGAGGCCATCCAGACTGAACCGATCTCTCACAGCCCAGTCCAATCAAGGCCAGACCAGTGATGACAAGCTTAGTTCCAACATGAACACTAAAATCAGAATCGTCTACAACAGATCAGTGACCTTGTCTTCCAGTGAGGATGAGACTGTTTATACCAGCCCACCAAGGAAAGGATCAGGCTCCTACATCCCCAGATCGTCCTATGGCAGACGCAAAGGCTCAATGGGAAGTCGGAACCATCTAAGTGAGGGTAATGGGAAGCAGTCTTCAGTGGAAGAAGAAAGGAAAGTCCAGCGTTCCACCAAGAGATCGAAATTACCTGTTTGGGTACCTTCGGTCAAAATAGAGACGCCCATCAAAGGACAGACAGGGATCATTTATGAGCCAGAGATTCCTGCTGATGAGTTTGTCATGATAGAAGAAAACAAACGCAAGATGGATTCCTTGGCAGGAAGGATTCAGATCTTGATTGAGTCCGTACCATCGGAGGAGATGGATCCAGGGGTTGATGTTGTAGGAAGACGTCCTGATTTGGACAATCTGGAAATGAATGAGATCCTGCATGAAGCTGAACTCTGTAGTTTTATGGAGGACCTTCCAGAAAATGAAGTGGATGATGAAAATCAAGATACTCAAGGAGTGGATAATTATGTGCCTTCAGGTACTGACGTTTCCTAGTTAAATAAAATAATTGCATTGGCTAGTAGATTTATAGACACACACAAAGATATAGAAGTACACAAAGCCATTCACACATACACACATACATAGAGCGATTCATACATTATGCAATTATTTATCTACTCAATAACATGTTTTTCCTTGTTTAAACCATTTGATATACAGAGCTTTATGCATTCCCTCATTATTTGGAGTTGACCCCTTACAATTCCAAAAAAATGGTTACCAAATTGCAATGCTTTTTATATGGCAGAAAGGAAAATTGTTAACTATATGACTAGAAAAGAATGGTAGCAACTATATTGAATATCAAAGAAATATAAATCAAATCAAAATTATTTTTCACCCTGGTTTATCCCCTCCCTTTCCAATTCCATTTGAGAATATCAGTCTGGTCCACCAATTAAAATTCAAGCATATCCCTGCACACACACAAGAATTCAGAATGGTTTATAAGACACACAAAAACAAACTATTAAAAATACTCAGTGTTCCTTTCTTCTGCTGCTTCCTTTTCTCCTCCTTCTCCTTCATCTCCTCCTTCTCCTTCTCCTCCTCCTCCTGCTCCTCCTCCTCCTCCTTCATCTCCTCCTCCCCCCTCCTCCTCTTCCTCCTTCATCTCCTTCTCCTCCTGTTGTTAATTTTAATAAGCAATGAAGATTAACAGACATTGTTTTTAATGTAGAATTTTATTTAATATTTGTAGGTATTAGCAAAATATCTAGGCTATTAATAACTACCACAGATCTCTAGCCATCCAGAAAATCATTTGGTTGCAACAGGCAAAAGCTCATGTCGTTTCGTCTGAAAATTTGATGGTGACTTCCAACTAAAGAAAATGCGAGCTGCCCCAGTTGTCTCTCCAAAGCAGCATAACCGTTTTCCTAGCAGCAACAGTGGATAAGATCATTAACTTTGATTGCATTCCAGCAGAACAGAGAAATTCTTCTCATTTTTTCCCTGCCAGTCCTAATTGAATATGAGGAAGGAAAACCTGCTTTTAGAAATGCTTCCAAGGGACAATAACATGTCAGAGGGTGAGGGGAGAATGTGTGGGAATGTCCCAGAAAGTATTATAGGATGGCCAAGAATTGTCTCAATATCTTAACAATCCTCTCGCCATGTCCCCAATGCATCAGTGGTGGACCTTTTCCCATAACTATCCCCACCAAGAAAGACTCCCATTAGTGAGAAATGAGTGGTGAATGTTTAGAAAACAACCTCCCAAACTCTCTGACCAGAGTATTTCAAAAACCACTTTGTGCTCAGTTACAGTTTGCGGTAAAAATTTATATCTGAACACAGAACTCCCTGGAGTAGCTTTCAAGTCTCGTTAATGGTTGAAATTGCATTAGTAGCCATCATAAAGTAATTAGGGTTTGTATATATCATTTTCATGGATCGCTGTTGTTCTCTAGGGTGATATCCACCAGCAATATCAACCAGACTTTGGCTCTGGAAACACATCAATACACAACCACTCTTCGGTTTTGCTTTTGCTGGTTGTTATGTGAGTGCATTAGCATAAGGACACGTAGGCTGATCTGGACTGAGATAACTGAGAAACTTAATTCCTTCCAGCTCTCTATACTTTAAAATTCATATCGGTAATCCTCGACTTACGACAGCAATCGAACCCCCAATTTCCATTGCTAAGCTGTTAAGTGAGTTTTGCCCCATTTTATCACCTTTCTTGCCACAGTTGTTAAGTGAAACACTGCAGTTGTTGTTAAGTGAGTAACCCAGTTGTTAAGTGAATCTGGCTTCCCCGCTGACTTTGCTTGTCAGAAGCGCGCAAAAGGTCATCACATGACCCCGGGATCCTGAAACCATCGTAAATACACGCCGTTGCCAAGCATCCAAATTCTGATCACGTGGCCACCAGGATGCTGCAATGGTCGAAAGTAGTCACAAGTTAGTGAGCCGAGGTGGCGCAGTGGTTAGAGTGCAGCACTGCAGGCTACTTCAGCTGACTGCTAGCTGCAGATCGGCGGTTCAAATCTCACCGGCTCAAGGTTGACTCAGCCTTCCATCCTTCTGAGGTGGGTAAAATGAGGACCCAGATTGTTGGGGGGCAATATGCTGACTCTGTGAACCGCTTAGAGAGGGCTGTAAAGCACTATAAAGTGGTATATAAGTCTAAGTGCTATTGCTATTGCTATTACTCTTTACAGTGCTGTTGTAACTACAAACGGTCGTTAAATGAACGGTTGTAAGTCGAGGACTACCTGTACTCTCATATGTATGAATGATGCCGTCCTAATGTTATGTACAACAGCATTCCAAGCCTGGGAATGGAGGCTAAAACAAATAAAGAACAGTTGTAGGAATTGGGTATGTCTAGTTTAATGAAAAGAAGGACTAGGGGAGACAGGATAGCAGTGTTCCAATATCTCAGGGGTTGCCACAAAGAAGAGGGAGTCAAGCTATTCTCCAAAGCACCTGAGGGCAGGACAAGAAGCAATGGGTAGAAACTAATCAAGGAGAGAAGCAACTTAGAACTAAGGAGAAATTTCCTGACAGTTAGAACAATTAATCAGTGGAACAACTTGCCTCCAGAAGTTGTGAATGCTCCAACACTGGAAGTTTTTAAGAAGAGATTGAATAACCATTTGTCTGGTGGTGGTGTAGGGTTTCCTGCCTGAGCAGGGGGTTGGACCTGAAGACTTCCAAGTTCCCTTCCAACTATTCTGTTCTGTTCTATTCTATTCTACTCTGTATTTTATTCTTCTATTCTATTCTGTCCTGTCCTGTCCTGTCCTGTCCTGTCCTGTCCTGTCCTGTCCTATCCTATCCTATCCTATCCTATCCTATCCTATCCTATCCTATATTCTATTCTATTCTATTCTGTATTTTATTCTTCTATTCTATTCCATTCCATTCCATTCCATTCTATTCCATTATTCTATTCTGTTCTGTTCTGTTCTGTTCTGTTCTGTTCTATTCTATTCTATTCTATTCTATTCTATTCTATTCTATTCTATTCTATTCTATTCTATTCTAATTTCAGAAACTGAAGCAACAATGTTTTTTCCCCCTGAAAGTTCCATCTAAAAAAGTTCATATCCCTGTGCTTGCTTGTTTTGGTAGGGCTAGTTCCTCTTCACCAGAACAGGCCTTCACCTCCACCGATCAAATAACCAATCCTTGAAAGCCCCTCCCCATTTCCAAATGGTAGTTGGGTCAGTGGTCAAAGTGGGGGGAAAAAAACCCAAAGTATAAATCTAGTTGGGTACACAGATTCTGGGTCCATCAACCAGTATCTCTGCCTCTAATGAACAATGAGAAGAAAGGGAGGATGGAAAATTCCACTGGCAGGGAGTTAGAAAAATCAAGATGACATCCATGTTCGTGCAATCAAAGTCACTCCCCTTTTTAATGTCTGGGACACACGTAACAAAGGAGTGAAGCTTTCATTGCATGTAGAAGTAGTCCTTGAGTTACAACTGGTTGCTTAGTGACCGTTCAACGTTCTGATGGTTCCACCTGGGTGGGTACGTACGACCCAAATTCCAAAGGTCAATCCCCACACACACACACACACACCAAACAGGCTCTCAGCCACTTGGACTGATGGGCAAGCTGCATTACAGTCATAAAGCAAGGACTACCTGGATGTGGTTGTCCCCTTGCTTTTTTGACCCCCTCTGTGAATAGCCTTAAACACGATTAGTTCAGTTTTGGAAGCTGTGAAGCCCAATGTCTGCCATTGTTTGACACAAGCCAATGGATTTCCATGTGTTCCAGAAGGCGAGATCCCTCCTGCCCCTGTTTTCAAGAAAATAAGACGCGCCAATGGCTGCAATCTTGCAAAAAGCATGGTCAACCTTTACACAACCACTGAAAGTAAGTAGTAGTGCCCCAATCTAGGAGAGGGGAAAAACGTTTGGACTTGACCACTGGAGGGAGACAAATCTAAAGAGAAAGATGCAATAAATAGCTATTTATTCCTTGCTCGTCCCCCCTCCCCCTTATGCTTTTAAGATGCTGCCCTAAAGTCTCTCACGGTTGAAGGGGGGGGGGAAACAATGCACAAAATTAAAAAGCTGCAGTCTGTTCAAAAGGCTGTGCCATTTGTTGCAGTGTCTTGGTAGTGGGCCTGAATGGAATTTTTGCAAACCTGAAAAGTGCCTGCCCGGGGAGGGGTGGAAGACTACAACTCCCAGCATTCTCAGCCAAGATATTTCTCCCCCACCCCTCCAGTAATTTTGGCCTTTGGGGAATTATGTTATTTTTGCCATTTCTGGAGGGATGCTTCATGCAAGCAATGTCTTATTAACCTTGCAACTTAGCAAGGGAGAACATTAAAAGCACATCTATTTTTGTTCCTAGCTTACACCAAGCCTCAGGTGCTGAGTCATCAGTATCTTGAGCCTGAAAGAGCCAAAGAGCTCAGCAGATCCTCTCCTTTCCTCCTCTCTGAGGTAGGTTGATATTTTATTACTTTTACTGTTGTTCTAGTACAGAGGTCTTCAAACTTAGCAACTTTAAGACTTGTGGACTTCAACTCCCAGAATTCTCCAGCCAGCATAGCTACTATGCTGGATGGAGAATTCTGGGAGTTGAAGTCCACAAGTCTTAAAGTTGCCAAATTTGGGGACCCCTGATTTAGATAGATGTTTTTATCATCATCATCATCATAACCAATAACGTATCTTTCCTCCTGGATCTCCAATTTAATCCCCAGAGGGAGAGCTTGTGAGGTAGGTAAATTGAGGGATTAGACCGAAGCCATGGCTGAAGGTGGATTTAAACCTCAGGCTCCTTTTTCCCAGTCAGTTTCATAAACAGTTGCCTCATGTTGATTTTCTGGATTGAGGTGAGATCTTTGGGCGCTTCTTAAAAGTAGGATGTGAGGCCCACCCATCAGAAGCAAGGGCTCAGATGATCCAGAACGTGGGATAATGTGATCACGAAATCCTTGTGAGGAGAAACAGTGACTGGTTCATTCATCAGAAAGGTCTGCTAACGGGACAGTTCGGTTTTTGAAGCGCTGATGCGGCCCAAGAGTAATGCCACTTTGTAGCTCTGTTGGGGATCCATCTTTATATGGTTGTAAGTTTCATATGGTGCCAGATTTAAAGTCTCTTTCGATGTGCTTTGCAGACAGAATCAGACACAGCTTCAGAAATCAGCTTCCAGTTCAACAGGCACAAGAAGACATCAAGCGTGGGCAGCCATTCCTCTGACATGGCGTCTGTTTCTTCGGTAGGTTCTTGAAATGTTGCTTCTGCAAGACAGTCTTGTGTGTGGGGGGGAACCGCTTAGCTCCTCCAAAATTATTCTAATTCTTTTCCACCCTCTTCTCACCACCCTGATTATTTGAAAGCTTCCTGAGATCCTCTCTGAGACATTGGTGAAATGTCAGTGTCTTAAATGTCAAAAATCACTTAACAAATTTCTCACTTCACAACATAAACTTTGGGCTCAATTGTGATTGTAAGTTGAGGACTCCCAGTGGTTGCATTAGGAATTACTGATTTACTGGTTACTGATTTTTCAGATTAGAATTGTATGTAATGTTCTTTCTTTGTGCCTGAAGTCTTAACTACAAGAGATGGAACATCTTCTAATTATTATTGCGCTAGACCAGATGATCTGCGAGAATGCTTCTCTTAAATTCCATGATTCTGCTTGTAGACCTCCGGAGCAGAATCTGTGCCATAGTTCATGAGCTCTTGGTTCAATTGACCTGATTGGGTTGATCCAAGCCAAGTTCAGTTTACCTTAAATTCTGTCTAAGTAAGAGAAAGCAAGTTCATTAAAATGTATGCACTGTGTCTACCCTTCTCTGGTGAATTATTGTGAGTGTAACTGATGCTGATTCAAACTGAAGAATCTTTCTGCGTAATTAGCACTACCACTAGCAATAGCACTTAGACTTATATACTGCTTCACAGTGCTTTACAGCCCTCTCTAAGCGGTTTACAGAGTTAGCATATTGCCCCCAACAATCTGGGTCCTCATTTTACCCACCTCGGAAGGATGGAAGGCTGAGTCAACCTTGAGCCTGGTGAGATTCGAACTGCCAAATTGCAGGCAGCTGGCAGTCAGCAGAAGTAGCCTGCAATACTGCACTCTAACCACTGTGCCACTGCGGCTCATAGTTTGCTCTTCACTTCAAAAATGGCAGTGACTCATAGTTTGAATTTGGTAAGGTTGAATTTGAATTTGAGAAAATTCAGAAGATTTTTACCTAATTCTGTCCAAGATGTATTCAAGATCGAAGTCTCTGATATAACATTTCTCTTCTGCTTGAAGCAAGATGGTATGCTTAAATGATGGAGGCTTGCTAAACATCTGGTGAACTGTCTCTGTGGTCCTCAAAGACATCCTTATGGTCTTCTCCTCTGTCTAGGTGAGTGGCAGCGTCCTGAGTGTGTACAGTGGTGATTTTGGGAGTGTCGATGCTCAGGGGTTGGTCCAGTTTGCCTTGGATTATGATGAGAAGAACCAAGAATTCCAAATTTTTGTTTCCCAGTGCAAAGACTTGGCAATTGTGGATGAAAAGAAAGGAAGGACAGATCCGTAAGTAAAGTTGGTTTTAAAAAAAAAGTCTTAGCAATATCTACTGTCCTAATTTTTTTGTTAAGCATTGTTTGCTTGTCTGGAATTTGATTTGAAATATCCTGATGCCGGAGAATCCTCCAAGAATTTTACTTCTATCTCAGTTCTGCTGGACAGAATGGGACAACTCGCTGCAGCCAACTTGCTCTGGCCTTCTTGCCCCAGTCGTCTCGTCCCTGCCAACTCATCCTGGCCAACTCACTTGCACCTTGAACCTAAAGCAAGACAAGGCCCTCTGCAAGTCACTTGTGCCTCTTTCGAGTTGTCCCACATTGAAATGTCCCACAGCAAGTTGGCTGCAGCGAGTTGGTGGTGGTGTGTTGACCACAGTGAGTTATGCTAGACCAGGGGTCCCCAAACTTGGCAACTTTAAGACTTGTGGACTTCAACTCCCAGAATTCTGGGAGTTGAAGTCCACAAGTCTTAAAGTTGCCAAGTTTGAAGACCTCTGTGCTAGACTCTGTTGGGACTCCTCGTGAAATTAATGGATATGGTGAGCAAACTCATGCAAGGATGATCTGGCAAGGAAACATCTTCCAGAGAACACAACAGCTTCAACAACTTAAAGACAGGCACTTTGTTTTCACCAACATACCTGGCCTCTTAAACTTTGGATGACCCTAGCAGAAATGTTCAGATTAGGAAACTAGGCGAACATAGCTTTTGTCCAGGGTTGTCCCCAAGTCCATCGAATCATTAGATATCCATCTGGCTGATATCCAAGAACTGGTCAGTTGAATTTTTCACTTAGTGGACATCTCTTTCCAGGTACGTGAAAACATACCTGCTTCCAGATAAGGCAAGGATGGGCAAGAGAAAGACATCAGTGAAGAAAAGAACGATCAGCCCCATTTACAACGAGGTGTTGCGGGTAAGGAAAACCAGGGTTGGCTTAGGGAGCTTAAAAATAACAGAATAACAGAGTTGGAAGGGATCTTGGAGGTCTTCTGGTCCAACTCCCCCCCCACCCTGCTCAAGGAGGAGACCCTTTACCACTCTGGACAAATGGCTGTTTAATCTCTTCTTAAAAACCTCCAGTTATTGGGGCACACACAACTTCTGAAGACAAGCTGTTCCATTGGTTAATTGTTCTCACTGTTAGGAAGTTTCTCCTTAATTCCAGGTTCCTTGTCTCCTTGATTAGTTTCCATCCATTGTTTCTTGTCTTGCCTTCAGGTGCTTTGGAGTTGACCCCCACTTCTTTGTGACAGCCCCTCAAATGCTGGAATACTGCTATCATGTCACTCCAGTCCTTCTTTTCATTAAACTAGCCATACCCAATTCATGGGTCGTAGGGCTTAATTCTAAAGTGTTTCCCAAAATGAAGCTACAGGTGACTTTAAGTGTATCCATTTTCCTTTCACCTTCTCCCCAGTATAAAATACAGAAAATGGTGTTGCTGATTCAAAAGTTGAACCTGTCTTTGTGGCACAACGATCCCTTGGGAAGGAACAGTTTCTTAGGCGAGATGGAAATTGACTTGGCCAGCTGGGACTGGAGAAACAATAAATTAAACTGGTACATGCTTAAACCACGGGTAAGCACAGCTCGGCTGATATTCTGCTTTAGAGGTTGATACCTCTGGTGACTGAGCAATCTGTGGTCATTCCTGATTTTTTGCCTATCGTGGCCTTCTCTTTTCCAGAGCCTCTCCGCCATCAATGGCGTTGACCATCGAGGGGTGATGAATCTTTCCATCAAATACGTGCCACCAGGAAGTCTAGGTAAAAACAACCACCCTCAACTCAGTTGTTTTCAGAAATTCCATTGATATTATCAGAACAGAAATAGACAATATAGAGCTCGTCAGGAGTGGGTTCTAACTTACCTCGCTGCCGGTTCGCTTCCGGTTCACATGCGCAGTGTAAAATATTTTTTAAAAATCCCCCCCCCCCCAAAAGCTGGAAACTCGGCATGCGCAGAAGAAAAAAAACCCAGAAAAAAATTCAAAAATCCAAAAAAATAAAAATAAAAAAAACATTCAATTTTTTTTTAAAAAGATGGCGGCGTCCACGGACCGGCACCGACCGAACCGGATCCGTGATGTCATTGTGACATCACCAGTTTGGGCGAACCGGGAGGAACCCACCTCTGGAGCTCGTGATACTGCTAAGCAAACTGAGGTCCTTCTTCAATCATTATTTTATTCAAAGAAGCAAATAAATAAATGGAAAGTGGTATGCTGTGTGGGAAACTCCATTTTTATTTCCAGAAATGCCTCCGTGACCTATCAAGAACCCACAGACATTCTTTACAAATTAATGGCACATTCCCGTTGTGCCCAGAGAGAGAAATATCTGCCTCTACCTAGGATCGAACTCTCAGCCTCCTGATTGTGAGGCGAAAGCTCCACCCAAACAGCCATATGGACTGGAAATTCAAGGGACTGAAATGCCTTAAAGTCCGGAGGGAAGTCGACTGGGGGGGAAATGAGCTAGATTCAATTACCTGCATTGTAATATTCTTAAAATTATGGATGTTCTTGTATTACTTACTTGCTTTCCATGTTCATGATACATTATAGCAGGCCGCAAAAACCCCCCATCTGGAGAGGTTCATATCTGGGTGAAGGATACCAAAGATCTCCCACAGTTACGCCCTTCTGGAGTAGATTCCTTTGTGAAATGGTAGGTGTGCCATTTCTGATCTTTCCTCTGATTGATGCCTGATCGAAGTTCCTGTTTTGAGCAACCATGTTTGGGAGGAGGAGAAAAAAAAAAGGTTTGCTGGATGAGACAGTGCAAATCGTGCGGTGGTCAGAGATCAGAGGGGTTGTAGGCTCAGAGGGCATCAAGGTAAGGAAATATGTCCAATTTTGACATGAGAAATATTGCAAAAATAATCTAATGGCTTTGGTTGAAGGATTGCTATACAGGTAGTCCTCAACTTACAACCACAATTGAGCCCGAAATTTCTGGTGCTGTGAGACATTGTGAGACTTTGCCCCATTTTATGACCTTTCCTGCCACAGTTGTTAAGTGAATCCGTGCAGTTGTTAAGTTAGTAACATGGCTGTTAAGTGAAGCTGGCTTCCCCATTGACTTTGCTTGTCAGAAGGTCGCAAAAGGGGATCACAGACCCCAAGGACACTGCAACCGTCATAAATACGAGTCAGTTGCCAAGCATCTGAATTTTGATCACATGACTATGCAACAGTCATAAGTGTGAAAAACGGTCATAGGTCGCTTTTTTCAATACTGTTGTAATTTCAAATGGTCACTAAATGAAAGGTTGTAAGTCAAGGATGACCTGTACCTACCAAACCAGGAAATCTCTATAGTATTGGATTTTGTTATGGCTACGAACCTAGCCTTAGCCATGTAACTCTCCATTAGAGTAGTCACCCTATTTATCACATATGGGGTTAATGATTATTTTGCAGGACTCTTAAAGCAAAAGGAGCCTATAGCACTTTGAAAACAGCAAAGAAAATGTTAAATATCAGGAAGCACCTGAAAACGGTGGACATTCCACCAAAGCTAAAATGCTGGTCTCTTCTTTTTAAGCTACGTGCTTCCAGACACCAGCAAGAAAAGTTATCAAAAAACCCGAATTGTCAAGAGAGACTCCAACCCTGTCTTCAACCACACCATTGTATATGATGGATTTCACACGGAAGATCTGAAGGATGCCTGTGTGGAACTGACGGTCTGGGATCATGAAAAATTGACTAATCACTTTCTCGGAGGGATCCGACTAGGACTCGGCACAGGTAAGTAATGGCGTCTGTGTCTGTTTTGTTTCATTTCATTCTCCCGTGATAGTTGCCTTAACAGGGTTAGAATCAAGATCACGTGAAGTATTAGCACCGCTTTATAAAATCTTAGTAAGACCACACTTAAGTATACTGCATCAGTTTTGGTCACCCTATTATAAAAAAGATGTAGATAGTCTGGAAAAGAAAAGAGCAACAAAGATGATTAGGGGGCTGGAGGCCAAAACATATGAAGAACAGTTGCAGGAACTGGGTTTGTCTAGTCTAGTGAAAAGAAGGACTATAGGGGTGACATGATAGAGGGGCTGCCACAAAGAAGAGGGGGTCAACCTGTTTTCCAAAGCACGAGAAGGCAAGACAAAAAACAATGGATGGAAACTAATCAAGGAGAGAAGAAGATCATCTCTCCAGAAATATAATTTTGCAATGGCAACAGGCTAAACTTCTGCAGTGAGAAGCTATATAAGGGATGTGGAGTTACACAGGCCGTGGTGATAGAAAGCACTAAGAAGCACAAACACTTAGCAAAAGAGCAGAGGATTCCTTTCAGATGGAAGGCTGAAGTTAGTTCTATCTGATTACGGTTGGGTTTATAGTCCACTTTTTCTCCAGAACCTGAAAGCAGTTGCACAGGGATCTCTGTTCATTTTAGCCTCACAATGGAATAAGTGGTCCAGAATCATCCAGTGAGCTCCTGTGGCTGAGGATGGGCCAGAACCTGAGCTTTCCCTTTCCTTGTCCAATGCATTAATCACTACACCACACTTACACTCTGTATCATGCTGGAGGACGCAGTTCCCAAAACTCAGCTGAGACAAAAGCTGGAGGCAGCACTACCAAGCCACGCCAAGCCAAGCCAAGCCAAACCAAACCAAACCAAACCAAACCAAACCAAACCAAACCAAACCAGACCAAACCAAACCAAGCCAAACCAAACCAAACCAACTAAACTTGTTTCTATGAGTTCAATATCAGTTTAATTTTCACCTTATGTCAAATTAAAAATTACACTTTGGTGGCAAATTTTGAAATGACCTAGATTTAGGGCAGGGCTGGAGTTAGCAATAGCACTTAGACTTATATACCGCTTCATAGTGCTTTACAGCCCTCTCTAAGCGGTTTACAGAGTTAGCATATTGCCCCCAACAATCTGGGTCCTCATTTTACCCACCTCAGAAGGATGGAAGGCTGAGTCAACCTTGAGCCGGTGAGACTTGAACTGCCGAACTGCAGCTAGCAGTCAGCTGAAGTAGCCTGCAGTGCTGCACTCTAACCACTGCGCCACCTCGGCTCTTGTTGGGGAGTTGGGGAGGCAAGTCTCTTTTAAGGGTGGGGGGAAGAGGAACAGGTTAAGAGCACTCATTTGGTATGTTAGTTGAGCAGTGACTTGACACGTCTAGAGTGCTGGAGGTTCTATTGGAAATAGAACACTAAGGCAGCTTAATTTGGTTTAGCAAAAGAGAAGGAGTAAAGGATTCAAAGCAGCTACCATCTGCCCCTTTTGCAACTACCATGGCAATTTGTTTATTTCACAAAATCCATCCATGACTCAGAACATAAATGGGGTCTTGCCTAGTTTGGACCCACAAAGAGGAATGCTTGGGAGTTGGACTTGCGTGCTAGACCACCATTTCTAAAGTGTTTTATTGCTTCTTGCTTTGGGCCAGGCTTCAGCTATGGAATTGCTGTCGACTGGATGGATTCCACACAAGAGGAAGTAGCATTCTGGCAGGAAATGATGTCGACGCCCAATGAATGGATTGAAGGCTCACTCCTCTTGCGCTCCTTGGCTGGGAAAAGCAAGTTGAAGTGACACATCTGCGGTTCAGCTACGTGGCAAGGGGAACACGCAGAGGCCAGCTTTGGTTTGTTGTCAGGTACATAAGAATGCAAAAGCTACTTCAAGGGAGCCAAAAATTAAGGGCACCACTGAGCCAAAGAAAGATTTCAAGAGGAAAGGTGCTAGCGTCAGACCTCGCTTTAACTCATAAGGCATGGAAGAGCTACACCATACCTCAGTGGTACAGACGTTCTTTGACTTAAAGAGCCAGAAGGCAGGGCTGAAGAGGTGGAGATGGGGGATGGGGGAGATAATTTACTAATGCAACCACTTCTTGCTTTTCTGCACATGTGAAACTGAATTAAAATTGTGGGTAGCAGAAGCCTCCACCAACAAACTCACTGTCCACCTCTTAAAAACGCTCTACTGGGATGAAACTGTTGGAGACGAATGACTTTATTCCAAGCTAAAGAAGGAGACCATGTCTAGGTGATGCTCTCAAGCATCTGGATGGAATCATGGACTTTAACAAACCCTTTAAGGTCTTCTAGGTCAACCCTGCTCATTGGAGGAACCAAGATTAAAGTGTTCCTGACAGATGGCTGACTAGCCTCACCTTGGACAGCTCCAACGATGGTGAGCTCTCTTTGTCATTCTTCCCGCTGCTCTTTACTGTTATGAAACTTGTTCTGAAATTCAGTCAAGAGTCTGCCTCCTATGAGTTCACGTCTAACTCTTTGGAACCCAAGAGAACAAGCCAGTCATCTGTCAAAGCTTCTGGCAATTGGTGGACGTTTGCTTTTTGGTAAGTGAGTGAAGGGATAACACGACGCATGCATCAGAGGAACTCGGAGAAGAAAACAGAACTTGTAGGCTCTTCAGTTTTATTTAAGAGGATTTTAACTTTCCACTTGCAATTTAAATCAGAACATTCCTTTTCAGGATGATTTCATAGCTAAAGGTAGCATTTTATCTGGCTGTATTTTTAATGCATTGGCTGTGATAAATCTGCTCATTGTGAGCTGGAAACTCTTTTTAATGAATGGCTGGTCAGCCTCTGCTGGCCATTATTTTTAAGCACACTTAAAAAAAAAACATTTCATGCTCTCCGTTTACTATTCCTCTCTCTCCTACAACCCCGCCTTATGAACTGTGGTTATCTAAAAAGACTGTTCTTGGGAATAATACTTTATGTAACTTGATGAAATGGACTACAGTCCATACAATGTCACGCCATAATAAATGTGTTAGTCTTTAAGATGACAAAAGTGTGTTGGTGTATGTCAATGAAGATTCAATCATCCAGGCCAAAGGTGTTAAATGGTTGATTCAGGGCAACTGGACCGATCTTTCTTAATCTTTGTTAAAGGTTAACAAAGATTGGTCCAGTTGCCATGATTCAACCTTTTGACACAAGGGTCTTGGTGATTTTTGCTGCAACTGAGGTTGGAGGTAGGTTGGCCATCTTTCTGAGAACTTACATCCTTATATCCCTAAAAGTTGGATTGTGAGTTTTCCTCCTGAATAACCGTAAAGCCCATCTGTGTATTCTTAGTCGATGTTTTGCTTCATTTAAATTGACTTAATTGAAATTAAGCTTTGTGGAATGCAATAGATCAATGGGTGATGCTATAATTTAATATTAATGTACAATCTGAATAGCATCAATATTTAATAGGGATATTACATTGTTACAAGTTAAAAAGAATATTAACCTTAAATAATGCAATATATGCCTTCCAGGTAAATTGGGTTTTCATCCCCATAATTTCTGCATCAACGTTGCCAATAGGAAATACATCTTGAGAACACATGTAGTATAGTCAAACATTGTGCACTTTATTGGGCAACCTTAAAATACTGGAATTGTTTTACTTTCAAAGGTGGAAAAGTACCACTAGTACCACTTTACAAAGTCTTAGTAAGTCAACACTTGGAATACTGCATGGAGTTCTGGTCGCCACAATATAAAAAAGATGTTGAGACTCTGGAAAGAACGCAGAGAAGAGCGACAAATATGATTAGGGGCAGTAATGGGTTTCACTTACCTTTGCTACTGGTTCGGAGATGTGCGCGCATGCGCCGCTTATGCGCATGCACAGAAGCTACTGCGCATGCGCAGATCGTCCGTAATGACATCCGGGCAGGTGGGCGGAGCCTCCCGCCGCCGCCGCTACCAGGGCGACCCGGTAGCAACCCACCACTGATTAGGGGGCTGAAGGCTAAAACATATGAAGAACAGATGCAGGAATTGGATATGTCGAGTCTAGTGAGAAGGACTGAGGTGACGCGATAGCAGGGTTCCAATATTTTAGGGATTGTCACACACAAAAAGGGGCGCAACGTATTCTCCAAAGAATCTGAAAAGAGGATAAGAAGCAATCGATTGAAACTAATCAAGGAGAGAAGCAACCTAGAACTAAGGAGAAATCTCAACTAACGGTGTGAGCAATAAACTAATGGAATAGCTTGCCTCCATAAGTTGTGAGCGCTCCCATCACTGGAGGTTTTTAAAAAGAGACTGGACAGGCATTTGTCTGAAATGGTAAAGGGTCTCCTGCTTAAGCATGGGGTAGGGCTAGAAGACCTCCAAAGTCCCTTCCAACTTTGTTATTCTGTTATTTCTAATCTTCCTAAGCCAACCTTGGTTTTCCTTATCCAGAACACCTTGTTGTAAATGGGACTGATAAGCTCAACTGTTCCTTTCATGGGTAGGGCCTGGAGAAATGTTTCTCAATCTTAGCAGCTTGAAGATGAGTGGACTTCAATCTAGAATTTTTCAACCTCCGACGTCACAGAGCGACTTGTAATGCATTGACCATGCAGTGTGAAAACAATTCCTTCCTTTTCTTTATTGTTGCAATTTTGATCATCTGCCAGGTAGTGGCGCACATCTTCCATTGTTCATCAGAAAGCTTTGCATAAAATCTCCACTGTGTAGACGTTAAGAATGAAATTCTGTGCATTCCTGTTTGAAATCAAAGCCCATTTAGTTTGGTAAGACTTATGCCCAGTTGAAATGGCAAGCTACGCAAGGAATAAAGAATGCAAACGGGATCCTGGGATCAACAAAGTGAGATGAGACAAAATGAAACATATCATGTCCTGTAAACCCAAAAAAGTGACCAACCTAAAGGTCACCAGCTACCGACCAATCTCTGAGCAGAGGGGGGTCTGGAGAGAGAGAGGGGGAATAAAAAAAAAGACAATGGCTGTGACTGTAATCAAAGCCTTACCTTCCTTTTATGTGTATCACACAGGTGTAATTTATTGTTTGTTTATATCTCACCTTTATTACTTTTAGAAATAACTCAAGGTGGCAAACATATCAACACACCTTCCTCCACACATTTCATATCAACACACTTTCCCAACAACAATAGCCCTGAGAGGCGAGTTGGGTTGAGAGAGAAACTGGCCCAAAGTCACCCAGCTGGCTTTCATGGCTAAGGCAGAACTAGAACTCCCAGTCTCCTAGTGTATTGACCCAAAGTCATCCAGCTGACTTTTGTGTCTAAGGCAGGACTAGAACTCAAAGTTACCTGGTGATTAACCCAAAGTTACCCAGCTGGCTTTCATGCCTAAGACGGAACTAGAACTCCCAATTTCTAGTCTGGTGCCTTAACCGCTAGACTAGACCAAATCTTAACATTTTTTACACCCCCTCCTATTTCTAGGGAAAGCAAGTAACAGAGGATGGGGGCTGTGACTGGAAAGGCCAGTTGGCTTGATACAAACCCCATATACTGTACCTCTCAAGAGTATGAAATTCTGAGCAGACCCTCCCTGGTTTTCAGACCAGCTGGGCAAAGTTGAATGCAGATCACTAAAGAGGCCATTGATGCTCGGAGCTGCATCTATGCCCAGTAAGTAAATAAACAAATTAATTCTGCTTTGTCTTACGGTGTGGCATCATATAAAAACAGGAACAGCCAACATCGCGCTGAATTCCACTTTGCATCAGCCTGAGCTCCCAGGCACGGAGTAGAGTTAGCCCCACACAAGTTGGGAGAAGAGTTATTGTTTCGCTCCACCTTAGAACCAAAGTACAGAGCCAGTTTGGTGTGATGGTTAAGGCACCCGCTAGAAACCAGGGGACCCTGAGTTTTAGTCTCATCTTAGGCACAAAGCCAGCTGGGTGACTTTGGGCCAGTCAGTCCCTCAGCCCTAGGAAGAAAGCTCTGACAAGCCACTTCTGGAATCTTGCCAAGAAAACTGCAGGGACCAGTTGCCCAGGCTCTCACCAGGAGTCAACACTGACTTGAAAATGCAGATGCACGGAGAGAGGACCAAAATAGCTTCCTAAGACTGAGAAGACTCTAGATCAGTGACAGAGAATTTATTTGGTCCGTAGAAGGTTCTATGTTCAATTGCAACTGTAGAAAGTTAGCACCCACCCCTCTCCTAGAAGAATGAAATATTTTGAGAAATATTAAAAAGGCAGAATATTATATTTCCCTGGATGAGAAATGGAGAAACATGTTTTTTTAGAGGGAGAAAGCAGCCCCCACCTTTTCTTAATAGCCCACAGCAGATGTCAGCACTTAAGAGATAAAGAGATAGGTAGCTCTATTCATAGGCAAAGCAAATACTGCAGGCAGAAATCCACTCAAGACAGGATATTTTGAAATTCCCTGCAGCAAGGTCTGAACAAAGGTAGGATTAACCCTCAGCCACAATAGGAATTACCCAACACCCTTTCAGAACACAAGGCCCTTCATTGCATCACCCTCAGAAACTTCAATCAAACCTGGGAGCTCAGACAAACACCTAGGATTTGTTACTTTGCCTATAGAGCCAGCTATGACCCCTACATAACCCCAACATGGCCCCATGGGAGTCTGACAACAGCCAATAGGATACATGTTCTTGCACAGGAACAGGAAGCTCAAGTGCAAAGCCCAAGAGAAGGTATTTAAAACCCCCACTCTCAATTCCATGTGGTTTTGCTTCATCATTAAACCATCTTTCCAATAAGCCTCCATTTTGTCTCCAGTGCCTTTCTCCCCGCTTGGAACCGCACCAGATGGCTATTTCTTCCCACACAACATGTCCACCAAGGGAAAACCTGCTGATTCAGGACCAGCCCAGAGTCAGTCAGTTGCTGTCTATAATCCTGTATGAAATGGATCCACCAGCTGGTTTGGGAGAAGGTAGCTTCTGCTATTCAGGTAACCTTAACCCAAGATTAACAAACCACCCTTCTGAGCTCACATAGCTGAGACCAGGTTAGAATTTCACATGATGGCCTGTGACCAGAAAGGGGGGTTTGCCACAAGACGGGAAACTCTGAGCTGGAGTAAAGTAAAACTAGCGTGGGAATAGAACTCATTCTATGGTAATGTTTTCAAGCTGCTCAACCGGGGAAAAGAAGTTTTCTTGGGAGTTTTAGTCAAGGCGTTCCGGCTTTGAAATCGTCTGTCTGGCTATCCCAGAATCATCACACCAAGGGAAGGCTGACACCAAAGCAGGGCCCCTCCGAATCATATGGATTCCCCCTCCCATCCTTCCCAGGAGGCGGCCTGGGTGTCAAACTCATTTGTGGGGCATTTGAATGGGAAACACAGCCGTAGCGCAGCTATCTCGGTTTGGGCCATAATGGGCAATGGGGAAAGGGACCGGGACCAGGGATGTGGGGTGGGGGGGGGCAGAGAGCCTGATTTCTGCTGCCAGGTCTTTTCTAAAGGAGACGGGAGCGATCGTGGTCAGAGGCGGAGGAGCCTCTCTTAGGGGCTATACGGTACGGCGGCCGCTGCTGCCAGCAGTGATGAGTCAGATGGTTCGCCGCCGCCGCCGCCGCCGCCGCCGCCATCACCTCGCCTGCATCTCCATCTTTAGAGCATCTTCGGGAGGCCGCCGGCTGCAGAGGTGGCCGTTGGCCGGGTCGGTTGACGCGGAGGGGAGGCCGGGGGAAGGCGCGCCGAGAGCCGCCTCGCCCGCTCCCGAACCGGGGCGCCCCCACGGCGGC
>QLTV01001769.1:1901129-1924557 GCA_003457575.1 Thermophis baileyi | reverse complement strand
GGAGCGGCAGCCGCGCCGAGCGCGCTGCGTCCCGAAGGCGCAGCAGCGTCGGGCCTCTCCGGCCCCGGCCCTGGGGCACGATGGAGGCCATTTGGCTCTACCAGTTCCGCCTGATCGTCATCGGGGACTCGACGGTGGGCAAATCCTGCCTGATCCGCCGCTTCACCGAAGGCCGCTTCGCCCAGGTCTCCGACCCGACCGTGGGCGTGGATTTCTTCTCGCGCCTGGTGGAGATCGAGCCCGGCAAACGGATCAAGCTGCAAATCTGGGACACCGCCGGCCAGGAGAGGTTCAGGTGAGCAGCGCTGGGAGGCATCGCGGCCGGGACGCGCCTCGGTCCCGGATCGGGCCTGGGCGGGCTGGGGAGGGAGGGAGGTTCACCTTTGCTCGGAGGGAAGGAGGAAAGACCCTCTACTGAGCCGGGTCTTTGCCTGGGGGGGAGGGGCATCTTTATTGAGTCAGTGGGGAGTTGGGTGCTCTTTGGTCAGATTTAATCTCCCCCCCCCAAGGCAAAACCTGTGGCAGGAAGCAGCGATCTTACTTGCTTTCCAAGAAAGACGTCTCCCCCACCCTGCAGAGAAGGATCTCCAGACCTGGAGGGGGGGGGCAGGGGGTGCCGCCTCCAAAATGCGTCCCTTCCTAAGGTTTTGATGCAGCAGGGTCTCAAGACAAGCTTGTTCCTGTCCCTTGTCTTCTCCTCCTTGATTGGGGGCCTCATCGATAGTTTGGGAACCCAACTTCTAGTCACCATGGTCTTTACTTACTGGAGGCCATGATTAGACAACTTAGAACTACGTCGCCTTAGAACCGATCTAAATGTAGTTCATAAAATTATCTGCCACAATGTCCTACCTGTCAATGACTACTTCAGCTTCAACCACAACAATACACGAGCACACAATAGATACAAACTTATGGTAAACCGTGCCAAACTCGATTGCAGAAAATACGACTTCAGCAACAGAGTGATCAATGCCTGGAATTCACTACCTGACTCTGTGGTTTCTTCCCCAAACCCAAAAAACTTTAACCTTAGACTGTCTACTGTCGACCTCACCCCATTCCTAAGAGGTCTGTAAGGGGCGTGCATAAGCGCACCAGCGTGCCTACCGTCCCTGTCCTACTGTCCTATTGTCCTCATATATCTGTATTCACTTTGATTATGTTTATGTTTATACCTATACCTGCTATCTTGTACATGTTTGACAAACAAATAAAATAAATAAATAAAATAAATTAAAGGGTTGCATTAGAACTGGGCAGACCCAGGTTCAGCTCCAGCCTCAGCCCTGGAAACTCATTGGGTGACTCAGGGCCAGTTGTTTTCCCTCAGCCTAACCTACCTTCCAGGAAAGTTGTGTGAATGAAAAAGAGAGACCTGCCCTGAATTCTGCCAAAAAGAAAAAAAGGAAAAAAAAGTGGAAAGTAAATGCACAAAATCAAACTAAATCTTCCCAGGGGTGAAGGTGCCACGATTCCTCCATCAAGAGGTCCATGCCACAGCCTTGTTGTTGTGTGCCAGACAGGTAGCGCTTAATATTCTTGGTCACAAAGCTAGAGATGCCAGAGGGGAAATAGTTGATGCCACCTCTTCTAGGGATAAGATATGTTTGTGTCTCACGAGAAAACTCTTCTGTTTTTAGCCTCACCTTCTAGGGAGGACCTGTGGCTCCTCTCTTGGCTTCATCTTGAAAGCCAAAAAGCAGAGAAGAAAGGTGGGGGGGAAAGTGTCAGCCTTCACTCAAGACATGACTTCAAATCTGGCTCTCTAGGCATTTGACCTGCTATTGAGAAATTTACTTGTCCGGCAGAAGGCTCACAGATGACTAGAAATAGAAGCTATAACCAGAGAGAAGATTTGTGCACTTCACAGAAGCCAAGACCATTATATAGGTCTCTGCTCCAAGTAGGAGGCTCTTTGCTTGCACCTTTCTTAGTCAATAGATAGTTGGCCACTCTCTTGAGAACCATGGAAGGCAATGAATGATAGTGACCTGGTGGTTCCACCTCTTCTGGTAGATTCCCGATTCCTGCCATACCAGCTTCACATCTTACACCAAGAGCAAGCAAGAATGAGAGAAAGAGCAAGGGGGAACATGGACATCAAGTGTTCGATTGCCCCATCCATTTGAAGGTATCTCCGCAAGTTTGGAGACCAGCTGCAGCCAAGAGGCCAGGTGACTGCCAAAGACCAGGAACTGGAAGCACTGGTCCACAACAATTGTCCAGTCTGGTGGAGTAGGTTCCAAAAGGCAGAAGAACTTCCCGAGGAAATGGAGCAGAGCAATGATGACAGCCATCTTTCCAATGCAACTAAGTGTCCCAGTGGACTTGGCACAGGGCAGCACCAATGGCTGCAACTTTGGCAGTCTGAACAAATACTGGGCAAAAATAGAAGTGATTCTCTGGCAGTTGGATCAGTACTAAGTGCCCCAGCAGTTAGTTCTAGATCTTTTGGTGAGACTGGGATAATCAGAGAGGCTAAGCAGAGCAGGGCATTGGCATTGAAGCCACCAAACCGTGTCAGAACCGAAGGAGTTAGCTTCTCCTTTCCTCTATCAACAGAATGGCAGTGGAAGAACCAAGCAGTTCTGGATGTAGTGGTATATCCGAGGAAGGAGGCCCAGTAGAACAGAAGAGGCACAAACCAGCCCAACATGGCCTACTATGGCAACACCCCACACAGAAGAGGAACATGCCTCCACTGGGCTCAGTCTACCCACACAGAACATGGGAGCAACACCTAGGTTGCCTCCCTGTGTGTGAAACAGTATTCTGGGCTTATTGATCATGAGTTTCAGAATAGCTCACGTGGAAGAGAAGCTGGAAAAGAAGGGAAGCCAGAAGGCCTCAAATGCATCATTTTCTTCTCCATTCTTCATTTACTTGCAATCTTCTTTGCATTTGCACAGAAAAAAGAAGCAGGAGATCCCAAAAGTCACAACGAGTAAAGACCCAGGGAGGAACTGGAGGTTCACCCTGGCAGTATCAGAAGCAGAAAGAGGGTCAGAAGGACAAGGAGATGGGCCACTGTCCCTCAATCAGCATCTTCAGTTAGTAATGCAAAAAGTCATGAAGAATCTGTTTAGCCTGCAAGAACTGAAGAATTCGTTATGTTGAGTTGCCGGTGGTCCATTCTCCCTGGGATTCAGATTGAGAGGAAGGCTTTGCCAACCTGCATTTGTTTTTTTCATCAGAGACTCTGTAATGTTGACATATTCCTGGTGATCTTAATAAGTTAACAGAGGTCCTCATCCTGGATCTAGGCTTCAACAATCCCACAATCAGCGCCTCCTGCAAATGTCCCCTTCAGTTTCCAGCAGAATGGCCTTTCCATGTTTCTTCAGAGAGAAAATCAAGGGAGTGGATAAAGCCAATCAAACTCAGGACTGCTCCGGATCCATGCTGGAAAACAAGTTGAATCTCCCAGCCAGGAACATCATGGATCCTCCCAGCCGTATCTGAGACTGATAAGCTGATAGCATCATTGATTTCTAAACTGGTAGTGCCAAGAGAGTTAAGAGAGATGCTCACAGAACTAACAGAGTGGCTCAAGCAAATCCATGAAAACCAGTTCTAGAACCCAGGGTTGAAGCTACCTCTTGTATCATCTTTGGTAAGATGACCTTCTCCCAGAAGTCCCAACAGAAACCAAACACCGAAGAGAAGGCATCAACAGGTGATCCAGAACAGCAATTGACTGCTTACACTGAAATTAGGTCCACAACCTTTGGAATGGTGGCATGAGGGGACGATGACTCAAGCATTGGGAGATGGATCACCAGTTATTTGAAAGTTGACTACCTAGCAAAGGCTTTCTTGGGGGGAAAACAAGCTGAGGAGTTAAGTCAACTCAATCGTAGTGGAAAATATGAAATCCTTGCCCTAAATTCTGAAGAACCGATACAGACGATTCCTGTCTCTTTCAGAGGCCAGCAAGATACAGATAGCCCTATGATTCTATGTCATGGTGGCCCATTTATCAGAAAAACTGACCTGTGCTTTCTCTTCAGTTCCAAAGGTTTCCAAAAGAGGTCACAAGATGATGCTTGAGGCATGGGTGATATTAATTGCTTTATTCTGGCCCTGGAGAACACTTTAATGGATGAGCAAGGAGGCTGAAATTCAGACTTCCTGCCCTGCAGCAGCTGACATCCTAGACAAGTGAGGGATATTTACCTGAGCTACAGGACGCAATCCAGTTATTCACTGTTTCTCCTCCTGGGACTTGTCATTGGTTCTTAGGGTTTTCATGGCTGCTCCCTTTCGACTTACCAGTCATGCTCCCAATAACATGCTAACCTACAAGACAGTAGGGCAGTCCTAAATCTGTCTAGGAGGATTGAGGAGAGGTGACAAAAGATTTGTGTGTATTCCATTAAGACAAAGTGGTGCTAAGATTGGATCTTCATGCCCCTAAGTCCGTTCAAGATGCCACCAAATAGAGGAGATTGTATCTTCGCATATCTGCCAGAATGAACCAGGAACATGTTAGATGTCTGCAAGGTCCAAAGAAAATCCTTCAACTCAAGCAAGACAGAGGGTTGGTAGCCTATCTACAGAACAGGAAACCTGAAGAGATGAGTTATAGGATCCACCATCAGCAGGAAGGCCAGGGAACACTCTCGTCCAGTCATCCAGCAAGAAATCCATTGGCAACAGGATGTTTGGTGGTGGGTGGGTGGTCTACAGCAATAGGCATGACATTTGGAGTCCCATTAATGGTCCTTTGTAGAGCAATCACCTGGACAGAGCTATTCATGTTCAGAGACATATTTGCCTCCACAAACACAATCTTTGAACACATGGTGCCATTGTCTATGGAGGTTCTCAGTCATCCAGGTCATGGTTATCCCAAAGGTACCTTTTCAAAAGGCAACTGGACTTTGTTTTTAGGACTTAGGACTTAGTCCTTTCCTAAGGATTTTGTTTTTCCTAACAAAGTCCAGGACTTTATTAGGAAAAACAAAGTCCTAAGGAACAAAGTCCTTAGAAAATACAATGTCCAGTTGCCTTTTGAAAAAGCACCTTTTTGGACATGGTGCCATTTGTTGACCCTACCTAGGAAGTCTAACCTAGTTTATACCTTTCTTATCAGCTAACTTTTCAGTAACCAAGAATGGTGGTAGAACTTCTGCACAGCAATAGGACCTTCCATGAACCCTTTCACGAGAACAATTTGATGTACCGTGTTTCCCCGAAAATAAGACCCTGTCTTATGTTTTTTTGAACCCTGAAATAAGTGCTTGGCCTTATTGCCATGCACTCAAAAGCCCGATTAGGCTTATTATCAGGGGATGTCTTATTTGGGGGGAAACAGGGTATATAGTTGTGAAGTAGTATCAGAAGCAAAGAAAATTTGCAAACTTGAGAAGAAAGGAAATACAGATTTAACTTTTACAATCTTTGAAGGAAAGAATTCAAGGCGTCCTTGTTTTAACATTCACAACAACCTGTGTAGTGGAAAGGGATTGATGCAAAGTTATCCAGAAAGAGCTTTGTTGCAGAATGGAGGATACGAACTTGTGTCTGTCTAATCCTAGTCTACCCTGGTAACTGGATTCACATCACCTTAGGTCAAAATGTGGGGGGGGGGGTTGTTTCTGATTTAAGTTGTTTGAGTCCAACTATTTTGATTTATAGTTTAACCTGCTAAAAAGATTCAGCCATATCATAGATTTATTAAAATTATGACTCACTGTGATGCATGAACCCAGTTACAGAGGGGTTCAACATTCCAAGCCACAATGTGCTCAGCATGTTCTGGGACCCCAGCCATTCTGGCTACACAATGGCTTAGCAAAACTTTAAACCATTCCGGCTGTATTAAGATCACACTGAACACCAGGCAAATCAACTACATTTTGCCTACCATGTGTGAATTCTGCTGGGTGGTTAATTGAAAGTGTTCCGTGCTCTCAGGCAAAGTATCACATATAACAGCCAATACCTACTAATATTGTGTTCTCTAACTCAGGGGTCTCCAACCTTGGCAACTTTAAGACTTGTGGACTTCAACTCCCAGAGTTCCTCAGCCAGCTTTGCTGGCTGAGGAACTCTGGGAGTTGAAGTCCACAAGTCTTAAAGTTGCCAAGGTTGGAGACAGACCCCTGCTCTAACTTATTCTGGTAGGATTATGTCAAACCAGGAACCCTGTTTTGCTGGCCACAATGACTTGATTTAGACATTGTGCTCTGAAAACAGATTATGTTTATCACAGTGTGTGAAACTTGTCATGAATGGGTGGCAAGGCAGTCCTCGACTTACAACCACAATGGAGACCAGAATTTCTCAATTTCTGTTGTTAAGCAAGGCGGTTGTTGAATCATGCCCAATTTTACAGCCTCTTTGCCATTGTGGTTAAGTCAGTCATTGCAGTTTTCAAGCTCATCCAGCTTTTCCTTTTGACTTTGCTTGCTGGAAGCCAGCTGAGGAGGTCATAAATGGTGATCACGTGACCCCCAGGATGTTGCAACTGTTGTAAATACATGCCCCATGCCAAGCAACCAAATTGTGATCATGTGACTGTGGAGATGCTATGTTGGTTGCAAGTATGAGGACTGCTGGTAAGTCACATTTTTCAGTGCCGTGGTAACTTTGAGCGCTCACTAAATGAATGGTTGTAAGTCGATGACTAACCTGTAATGCACTTGTAGGAACTGTTCTTCAAAACAATGCATTATCTCCATGCTAGTCTTTAAAATGCAGCATTAATCAGTTAAATGAGCAGCAACTGATTGGATTTGTGCAACATGCTAAACCATGCATGCAATTTACAAACTGGAATGGCTGAGTTTACTCAGCATAGTAAGCCAGGGTTTGTAGAACCAGCTTGTTGAACAAGCCACAGTTGATCTCTATACACAATATAAACCACAAGCCATCATTTTATTGCCATAGTGGCTGGGCCTGAACCACACACTAAGCCCAAAGGAATCCAGCTTGGATCATATTCATACAGCAAGCCATCTTTTGGATCGATTTGTATCTGATGGGTGCCCGCAAGACGAAAAATAGCTATGATTTGGTGCTTGCATTTTAATTCTTTCTGATGATCTTTCTTCCTCTCTTGGGTCTTTGCTCTCTTCCAGATCCATTACGCGAGCCTACTATAGAAATTCCGTCGGTGGCCTGCTCCTCTTTGACATTACCAACCGCAGGTCCTTCCAGAATGTCCACGAGTGGCTGGAGGAGACCAAGGCCCACGTCCAGCCTTATCAGATTGTCTTTGTTTTAGTGGGCCACAAATGTGACCTGGACACGCAGCGGCAAGTCACCCGACACGAGGCCGAGAAACTGGCCCTCGCCTACGACATGAAGTACATTGAGACCTCGGCACGGGATGCCATCAACGTGGAGAAGGCCTTCACTGACCTGACTCAAGACATCTATGAACTCGTGAAAAGGGGGGAGATAAGCATCCAGGAGGGCTGGGAAGGGGTCAAGAGCGGCTTTGTGCCCAACGTTGTGCATTCTTCGGAAGAAGTGGTGAAGTCAGATAGGAGGTGCCTGTGCTAACTGGGAAGAGTCCCCGCCAGGAGGAAGGAGGCTGGCTCTTGAGTAGCCCCAACCCAACGGGTTCCATTCTACGCCACAAACTTGGTGGGAAGGCAGAGAAAGTGCAGTTCGGGAGGCAAAGCATTGGCGCTTGGACTGCTGGAGGACAAAAGCCACAAGGAGGCTATAACCCCCACCATGTACGAATCAATCCGGATGCATGTTAATGTGGTAGAGATAAGGCCATGGGAGTCTGGAAAAACCGGGTAGGGATAGTCACCATCAATGGGTTTTATGTACCCTGGTTTAAATAGATTCATCTATCATTGCTTTTTGCTTTTCTTTTTTCTTTTTCTCCCCCCACCCCACCCCCCATCCCGGAAGCCATAGTCCAAATCGCCTACAATTAGGAAGCGTATTTAGAAAAGGAACAAGGAAGAGAGAGAGAAATCATGGCTTCTCCAGAAATCATATGCTTGCTACCTTTTAATAATCCCCATGGCTGAAATAATAATAACAGATTTGCCTATCCCATGTCCTTGGTAAGGACTCGATAGCTAGACAAAAATGCCAAACCCAATCTGAACATCTGGCTGACTGTGCGATGAAATAATAATAATAATAATAATAATAATAATAATAATAATAATAATAATAATAAAAGGCTTGCTGCAATAGAAATTAAACAAGTTAAAACATTGCGGAGCCGCTAAAATTGAAGCCAGAGAGACCGTTACTTTATTAGGAGTTCCAATGTTGATGTCTCAAAAGTTTCCGGGAATTTGATAGTTCAGGTTCCACCATTAATCTGGGAAGAACTCACCAGTTGAATTGGTAGGGTCAATATTTATTGGTTCTTTATGAGATGCATAGCCACATTCCTTCAAACGCCTAAGGGGTACATCGTGCTTCCCTCTCTTATTTTTCTCCAGAAAAGAAGGAAATTGGTGACCGGTCAAAGTCATCCATGGTTGAGGGGTACCTGAAAGACCCCGGGTGTCCCCAGCCCTAGCCCAATACTTCAACCATTACAGTACCCATACTGATTCTCCATCCTGAAAGGATTCCCAAGAAGATATTTTCTAATTGAGCTCTATGAGTCAGGTGTGCAATACTTTCCATTTTAATTAATGTTAGAATTACAGAGTGATGAGTATTCCCTATGCATTTGATGATTCCCTCTCCCTGTCACTTAAACCATGTCCAGTTTGAAGAAATCTTTTCAGTTCTTGCTGGGTCTTTCATCCAAGATCTGAAGGAATTGGAATCTCAGTTGTTAGATTTCTGCAAGAAGAGGTAATCCTATTGATTTATTACTAATAATGGTTATTAAAATACATGATTGCATTTATATTCTACCTTTTCTCATGGAGTCCCAGCACACTTATGTGGGCTCTTTCCCAATACCACAAACCTTTGAAGTAAGTTGGACTAGGAGGTTAACTGGCCCAAAGTCTCACAGCAAGACGTTGATCATCCCATGATCTAAGTCCAGTTCCTTATCCACTACATCCCTTAATGAAATGTTGGAGGTTGGCTTGGGCCACCTGGAAAGTTGCATTCCTATAAGTGATAGGAAGGGGGGGGCTGATGCGTGTGTGGGAGGGGGGGTACAATTTAATCAAGGATGTTCTAATTTTCTTCTGGAAAAAGCCAAGCTTGATTAAAGTTGAAGTAGCATTGAAAACATGCTTCCTGCTCTTTGCACGTTGCATTTCCTGCGAGTCCCAGCTGAGAAGAAAGAGGATGCATGGTAAGAGGCAAGACAAAAGAGATGCAAAGCAACCATTGTTTTTGCAAGTCAGCTAACTTGCAAGTGTTGTAGTTTTAAAGGCCTTTCTTTCCCTTCTGAACATTATCAATCATTTAAGCGTTGCTTTAAGAAAGCAAGCTAGATTAGTTAAGCAAGGGCGCTCACGACACAATCTGGAATTCTTAGAGGAAAATCAGTGTTTTCAAAATAAAAAGGGACTCGCTTGGTTGTCAGGAGATGGATGTGAGCAGAGGGTTTTGATGTGAGCAGAGGGAAGAAATCAGCGACTTGCAAGTGACATATGTCATTTGGGAGACGCTGAATGATGGGAAACGGCTTTTAAAACCAAGATGAATCTCTGCATTTTCAGCA
Source organism: Thermophis baileyi (assembly GCA_003457575.1). Classification (NCBI taxonomy): domain Eukaryota; kingdom Metazoa; phylum Chordata; class Lepidosauria; order Squamata; family Dipsadidae; genus Thermophis; species Thermophis baileyi. Next base: position 1,914,935 of record QLTV01001769.1, on the reverse strand, counting down.
CCAATTCCACTTTTTTTCTTGTTGATCATTTTGCATCTGGAGCTGGGCTTTTTTTTATGGCCATCTGAGAATCTGAATGCAGAAAGGAAGGAAGAAAAGGAGGGTTGGATTCCTTTAGAGCATTGTAAACATTTTGAAGAACATTTAGGAAGAAGCCAATGTTAAAAGAAACAAAATAGTTTGCTTTGAGGCAGAAAAGGGCTATACTGTTTTTAATGACCTACATACATCCAGGGTGTTTACTTTTCTTTTTTGGAGGAGACGGTAATAATGTAATAATCAGCAGAAGACACAATTAAACATACATCCCATTTGTTAAGGCCATTGGGAAACATTTTTTATAGTAATACAATAGAATAAGGGAGGAAGCCCACATATACTCAAGACAATTTTTTTTTATCAGTAAGTCAGATTTAGACTAATTTCAAGAATGTTGCTAGCGTTGAACCCAGGAGTAAAATAGATTGTAGGATTGGTTATATTTTGCATGCTCTGGCTCAAATTGTAGCTTTATATAAGGGATAAAGATAGAAAGGCAAACTCTTCTGCCTATTAACTAATTAAAGACGTTTTAGTCAATCATCTGAATTTCTGCTGAATAATTACTTAAACCTGCATATGGGAAGGGGGGGACATTTCTATGAAACAAAGAGGTTGGGTTCTTTTTAGATAGTATCTGTGTGGGTGTGACAAACAGACATTACTATTGTAGAAAAATTCCAGCTTCTCACATAAAGGATTGTTGCTTATGATCTGGTACGTGCTTGCATTGAATATGCTTTTTTTTAAAAATAGGTCTATTTCCCCAGGAAGGGAGGGGGTGTTAGCAGTTTTAAGTCAATTAATCAAATTGATTTTTAGAATCAGTCTATCCAGCTGATGAAATGTTGGAGCACCTTTAAAAGCTAGCTTTTTTCAGATACCAGAATAAAGGGTGGGAGGAAGTGATGATAAATCCATGTAATACTTTCAACAAGTGTCAGTACATTCATGTTGGAACTTTTGTTTCATTCTGAGTTTTTTTTTTGTTTGTTTGTTTTCTGTTTCTGCATGATTCACCAGTGACTTCAGATAATTTCTATGATTAAATTAAGGCAATATTTAAACTACTTTTTAAATGCCTGTTTACCAAGTGTTGAAAGTTAAGTATCTTAGGTTACAGTTGCTTGTAGATTTCATCTGGACTTGGAATAGTTGATCCATTAAAGCAAAATAATTAATTCAGAAGTGATTTTATAAATATGAGCCTTATACAGTATACTCTTCCATGCGCTGTTCAATTCTCTAGAGAATATTTCATATACATGTATATTGTGCATATGTGCACACACAGATTAAAACTTGGGCTGTTACAGAACCATGTACATTAATGGGAGATAAAGACAGAGAAGAGCAACAAAGATGATTAGGGGACTGGAGGCTAAAACATACAAAGAATGATTGCAGGAATTGAGTATGTCTAGTTTAATGGAACTAGGACTAGGGGTAACATGATAGCAGTGTTTCAAATAGCTATGGGATTGCCACAAAGAAGAGGGGGATCAACCTATTCTCCAAAGGCAGGACAAGAAGCAATCAAGAAGAGAAGCAACCTAGAACCGTGATGGTGAACCTATGGTACGCGTGCCACAGGTGGCACGTGGAGCCATATCTGCCGGCATGCAAGCCATTGCCCTAGCTCAGCTCCAGCGCGCATGTGCGCACCAGCCAGCTGATTTTTGGCTTGCGCGGAGGCTCTGGGAGGGCACTTTCGGCCTCCGGAGGGCCTCTGGGGGGCGGGGGAGGCCATTTGCGCCCTCCCCAGGCTCCAGGGAAGCCTCTGGAGCCTGGGGAGGGCGAAAAACGGGCCTACCGGGCCCACCGGAAGTCAGGAAATGGGGGAGCGGGAGGGGGGTTGTGCGCGGATGCGCTTGGGGCAGCGCACGCTCATGCGCAGGGATGTGGGGCATGGGAGGCATTGAATTATGGGTGTGGGCACACGTGCACGCGCTTTCGGCACCCAAGGAAAAAAAGGTTCGCCATCACTGACCTAGAACTAAGGAGAAATTTCCTGACAGAACAATTAATGAGTGCATTAATGACTTGCCTCCAAAATTTGTGGGTACTCCAACACTGGAAGTTTTTAAGAAGAGGTTGGACAATCATTTGTCTGAAATTGTATAGGATTTCCTGCAGGGGGTTGGACTAGATCTCCAAGGTCCCTTCCAACTCTGTTATTCTGTTATAGTCTTTTCAGTGACACAACTCACTTCCTCTGGATTTGAGGATGCATTCAGGCCGAGTTTGGTGGTATTCTTACAGCACCCTAACCTTTGGTAGTTTTAAACTTGGTTAGTACTTTTTGTGGCTCAGCATGTTATAGGAATCCAGCCAACGGCACTACCTGATGTTAAGACAAAATTTAACATGTGCAAATCCAAGTCGGTCTAATCTGAAGTCCAAAATCAAGAACACCTCCTAAATCAGCCTTTACTGAATGGGTTATGGAGTGAATGGAGGAGTTTCTACAGTAAAGTTCAATTGTGAACTCTCACCATCCCCACTACACCCAGTGGGTTTTTGATTCCAAATGTAACATTATAAATATTTGACTTTATATATATCTGAGTGTTGTGTCCAAATGGACTCAAATAATGATCGTCCTTGGGTTTTTTTACTGTCTCAGGAACACTTCATCTCTCCTAGGGATATGGCAGGTGATCTAACCCTAACCCTGTTTGCCCATGATTAGAAATTTCCCTAGAACTGTCAAATTTACCGGGCAAAAGCATTTTTTTTTTTTGGTTATACACCTTAAGTAAATTTTCCAAGTAATCACAGAATCAAAAAGGAAAAAGGAGGGAATCTAGAAGATCGTGTAGGAAGATCTAATGGCCTTTTAGGGGCCATGTGCTAAGATTATTTACGTGATAAAAAAAATTACATTTTTCTTTCTGTCATTTAAAAAAAGGAGTCTGGATCCAGCACCAATCTAAATCAAAATCTATGAACTAGCATAGTAGCAAATGCCTTTCAGTTTTTTTTTTCTGGGTTAATACTGACTTAAATTAAGAATAAACATCTTTGATTTGTACTATCATGTATTAGGATGATAAAGACACACAGAAAATATATTTAAATGAAATGGAAGGTCTAATAATCCTGATTAAAAACCCGTCAGCCTTTTTCCAATGATTTACATTTGTAACCCCTCTATACAATTAGCAGTGTACCAAGGGTGGGACAGGAAAAAAAGGATTCCTGTCTTTAAAAACAAAAATGGAAGGGGCTTGATTTTGTAAACCTGATTTTCTGAACTTGAGTAGATTTCTGACTAGAGCGAGAGAAAGGGCTAACGAGGCCGTGGGAAGCTCCGTTTTCTTTCTGATGCTATCTGGCAAAATCCAGCAAAAACAGAAACAAGCCCTTTATTAGTTTCAAGTTCACAATCTTAGTCTGCATGCTGGATTTAAAGAAAAATCCAGACCCTCCAGATATACAATTATACTGTACATTTTCGCTAGCTTTCTGTTATATGACTGTAATGAAATGTGACGCAATATGTTGTATTTAGCTGTGTGGATGAAAATTATGCTCGCGCTTAGCAAAGCAGTTAATGTGAATATGTGACATGTAATACATGTAAAGATTACTTTTTTTTATTTTCCACCATTTTTCATGAAACCTCAAGTAACTCTGTGTACATGAACTGTGGTGGGAAACTCCCCCCCCCTTCCCCCACAGATTAGGTTCAAAATAAACACCACCCAGTTTGCCATGGAATCCAGGTTTTTTTTTTACTTGCAGGCATGTGCCGTCATTTGAAGTATTTTAGACGTGTCTGTCATTAAGCACAACCGGGATGAAGATTCTAAGCAACATAAATGGGATAATATTTCAATCGGATGACCGCCAAGGTAACCCCTTGCGATATTGGCTTATTGGTATCATGCGTAGCTACTTCGTCACTGAAATGCATCCATAAAGGTTTGTGTTGCAGATAAATAGCCCCTTTCTGAAATGCTACTTCAGGGGTCAAATGAAGATGTTTCCTATTCCAATTACAGCAGCCTCTGCTGATCTCTGGCCCTGGACATTTCATGGACATTTTGGCAGTCCAAGGAAGAGGACATTCTTGTGGTTGGCTTGGAGTAACTCTCTACTGGGGTCCTGGGGGAAATGTAACCAGTTGTTAAGACTCGGAACACAGCCAGTGCTACTTTTTGTGACCAGGTACGGTTATCGAAGTTCACTGTTGTAAAGGAGAGACAGACTGGATGGCATTTTGGCCAGAATCGGTTAATTCTTCAAGGACTAGCCTTTTCGGTTGACCTTATAAAATAATTCCTCAATCGCTCTAGCTCAGCTAAAGTTACCGTGAGCTGGGTTGAAAGTTCAATTATGTGGCTTTCCGTGAAACATGAAGATGAGAAGAGTCCAACAGATACTTGGATTACCCAGAGTTATTCCTTTCGTTTCGCCCTTTTTCACCTTGGTGTCTGGAGAGGAAGCACTGATCTTTAGCTAAGTTACCAAGAAGACTGACTGGACACATTTGGAGGGTAACCAGAATATGGAAGTCTGGATTAGTTTCTTCAGTTTATCCTGCAAATTTTCTGAATATCCGTATCATTGGGGGGGGGGGGGAAACATTTTTCCTATCTCTCTTGGGAGACGAGAAAAAGATAGGATCGAAGAAATGGAAAGATGGAAAAGGATAGGACAGAAAAGATGGAAAAATTTGCAACACTGTTCCAATAGAATAATAGATTGACTTAATTCCCAGAATTTTGCTTTAATAGCTGCCTATATCCAGGTCATTTCAGTGCTGAGTCAATTTTTATTGGAAAAAAGGACCAAAAGTCTTCACAGTACACAGGCACTGTTGATTTCATCATGGTGCAGAAGCCAATGTTGATTTTAAATGTTTTTGAAGTATTATAGAGTTATTTTTAATAGTAATAATAAACACTGGTTTTAAGGAAGTGTTGATAATCTTAATCAAATTATACATTCACTTTGGGAGTACTGCAAAGAAATCTTTGGACTTTTTAAAATAACAAAGCAACTGGGAAGTTGCAGGTTTAGTCAACAAAATAGATTTTTGGCAATATAAGCATGTTAGTGTCCGAGTTTTTCATAATCAGGAGGATTGCTTCTTTTGTTCCTGCTGCAACTGAACTAAACAAAATATCCTTCTTTTGGTTTGGTTTTGTGGTAAAACACAAATATACACTTTGGAATCTTAAGGATGTAACATCTTGAGGCTCCATTCCTGAATATATCTGTATGTTCTTCATTTACTTACCCTGTCTTTATTTTTTCTCAAGTCAAGTACATGCCTAATGCTCCTGTTTTGTTCTATTTCTCTCTTCACTATTTTAACAAGAAACATTTTGGAAATGTTAGCACATTTTAAGTTTCACTATTTTAATATAAATGAAATAATACCGGTAGTACAAAACTTTACAGATATTGTTTATTAAATGAAACTAGAAGCCAGTTAACATTTGCACTGAACGGTGAGGTGAAACCTGAGCAGTTACGGTAGTTACACTGCTAATTTGGCCATCAGGTGTGCTTCAAAGAAAAGGTGTCAAGGCAACATTTTTGCAAGGCTTCCTTAATAAGCAACATGGGAGTAACATTCAACCTGACAACACAGCTGAGCTGCAATACACCATTTATGTTCCAGAAGTTGCAGCAAGTATCTTTGCAAGTGTTGAGACATCTGGACCAAACGGGAAGAATGGCCAGCATGCCAGTAAAATGAAGCAAAGTATTAAAAAAATTGGCTGCCCGTTTGAAAAACCGGGAGGAATTGATATTTACGTATACAAGAACCAACTAAGACCACAAACAGGATTCAGTGTTTTATTATTTAACCCTTCAAAGGCCAATTGTGATATTTTGAAGTACCAAGATGAGCCATTCTCCGGAACAGAATTAAACAGAGAACGTCTGGAGGATGAGATTAAAGGGGTCATTTGCCAAAAACACAATGATGTATTCACTCTGTCACATCAGCTGTACGTTTGTCCCCATGATATATTCTGTGGACCTCTTTAATAAATATTGAGCATCAAAGAGTATCTGTGACTTACAAAATGACCCTTTCTAATCCCCTTGACTCAAATCCCAGATTGATGAGGGGCTTCTTCACTACATACTGTTGTGGCTCCTTTTCCAACAAGCCAATTGCATGAAGCATGCATGGGACCAAATAAGATTTGCCCTTTTTAAAAAGTAAAAAAACAAAAGATGCTCGCCATTATGTCAACAACCAAAAAGATTAAATTAAAAACAGTCCATCAAAGGCTGAACCGAACGGTAGTTTAAAAAGAAGAAAAAACAAAACCGTATTTAAAACTAGCAGGACTATGCCATGTTCTTAGCAGGGTCATCCTTGTTTCTTCGCTTTACATCCCAATTATAAACTCTGGCCATATCTGCAGACAGAGATTAAGGAAGGTATGGTTCAAAAGCAGACGCAATTCCCTTGCATTTTCCTGCTTCGCTGACACGCAGGTTTATTTATCAATATAAAGTGCTCCTCAATGGTGCTTAGAGAATAGAAAAGCTGGTTTTCCCCAAAGCCAATGCCTTCCAGATGGATTTGAAACTTCCATAACTCCACAGCCAACAAAGATAGACCAAGGAATGCTGTAACAAATTTCAAGGAGGCTTTTTCACTACCCCCTGTAAAGTTCCCCTTTTAGGACATCCCGGATCCCCTGCTTGTTTGGAGAAGCAGCAATGCTCATTTGAATCAAATTGCTCTCAACTGAGAGGATAGAATATTGACAACCAGATAGTTTATTCGTGTATAGTTTTGAAAAATCTGTCTGCTGATATTTGTTTATAGGATCAACTGCTTCACCGTCTACTAAATATAGACAACGGGTGAAATTCTTCCCACATCATGCTTAAGTAGCAGCTTATGATGATACAGGGGACGATTACTCCAGGCTCCAATTCATTAGAAGAGAAAATAGCTTATTCTTTTAACAAGCAGCCCAGTGAGAAAATAGCAACAATTCAAGAATGAGCATAGAGATAGGCAGAGAGAATAAGCAGTCTACTCAGTAATGCAATGTATTTTCCATACCTGCTTCAGAAATATAAAAGACTGTTTGGAATTTCTCCTGAAAGGGAGCCCTAAAATAAGCAATATTTTAACGAAGCACCTGGAGGATCCATTTGCTTTTCCTGTAGAGCAGGGGTCCCCAAACTCTGGGCCATGGCCCACTACCGGGCCGCAGCTATTTGCAACAGGGCCGCATAGCATTAGGCCAGTGTGCCCACTCATGCATGCAGCTCAACTCATGCAAGCAACGGGCCAGCGCATGTGTGCAGCTCAACTTGCGCAAGTTGAACTGTGCTTGCATGCCGGCCTGATGCTCACACGGCCCGGTTTCTCCTCCCCCCCCCCACAGGCCGCCCCGCCAAGCTGCAAAGGTTGGGAACCGCTGCTTGTAGAGGAAATAAATCTGAATCTGCACATCATCAAAAAAAAATAAAAGTAATACGCTAAAGTTTATGCAAGGCAGAGGAGCTTTGTTATCGATGATCGAGATAATAGGGATCTTCCCCCCCCCACAGGTCCTACATTGGTTATGCATCCACCGTCTTTAAGTGGATTTGACAGTACCTAGCTCTGAGAGTCCACTTTGGCTGAAATACACAACAGAAACACAACTCTTGGAACTGCAATTCCTTGATACCCGGTGCTGTCTTGAAGTAGCTGAGTGCAAATGCAATGAACAAGCAGAGGTACGCCCAACAAGACCATTCCAACCTAACATTTGAACCTCAAAAAGGATACTGACTTCTGTAGTTGTAAATTGATCTCTAAGGAAATCCAAATCTTCTTCTAGGGACTCGAGGTTTTTTGTAGCTGTGCTAAGGTTTTTTTCTAGCAGTGCCTGGGCTTCGTCAATATCATATTCCAGCATAACATTGGCCTAAGGACAGCATTTAAATGAAAACATATTTTTATGATTCCTTAAAGTCAAGGTAGGGTTGAAGCTCAGCTTTTGCCATCTGGAAGATGCTGACCTTCCATTCATACCAGCTACAGGCATAAATAGAGGCATGTAATTGGGACTGAGGACAGCGAACTTGCCCATTCTTCTCTATTAGTCTTGGTGAACTTAATACCAGTTATCAGCAAATGCCTGTGGAACCAGAAACCTGACACCTAACAGATTACTGAATCTTGAAAACTGCAAAAATAATGGATGCAGCTAATCTCCGAACTGTGCCATGAAGATGAGAATCACGTTACTGACCAGCAATTTTCATTCTTAACTCGTACATTGTTTCAGGATATAACTCTTTGTTTAGCAAAGATTTCCAAGCTGGCAAACTATGTTTTACAAGGAAGCCATGGAAGAGAATTACACATTATAGTTTGCCATATCAGATATAATAAACAGAAAATAATAAAAAAAGGAAGAGTTTCATAGTTTAGTCTCAAACTTCAAAGCAAAGTTTGGTGTCAGCATCTAAAATAAGTTTGCTAAAATAACATCACTGGGCTCCCTTTGAAAGTGGCTTAGGTATTCTTGTGATTAAAAAAAAAACCCTAGTCCTGCCTTAAAAGACAGAGATTCCTACCATGTAAGCAAATAAGTTACATTAAATTTTTACTAGAAAATTCCCAATATGTTACAACCATATCTAGAACTACAATACATTCAGCATCGGAAGAGGTGCTTCACTTTCTACTAATTACTTACCCCTAACCAGAGACAAACTTTATCTGTAGGAGGAACTGAGGCTTTACAGTAGACATTATCTGCCAATAAGAATCTGGTTTCCATCAGATCTGTAGATTCCTTTGGAAAGGACAAATCAACATAATCAAAGCAATGGTCTATAGAGTACATTTAATTTGCTATCATGATGAAAATACTTAAGGTCTAAAGCTAACCTGTTTGTTATAATAATTAATGGCTAGTGATGTGCACAACATAGGATATTTCACTGAATTTGTCTAAGAATACGTATACTGCTTAGAGCTAATGAATTATTTCATTTTTCAACTGGACATGGAAAATGATGCTATATTTCCAAAGGAATTCACTCAGATAAATATTATGACTCAAAAGTGGTTAGGGTTAGCCGTACAATTGGGCATGACTCCCTTAACAACCACCTTGCTTACCTACGGAAATTCTGGGCCCAATTGTGGTTGTAAGTCAAGGACTACCTGTACTTACCTTTTTCTTTTGCATGTGTTTTAAGATCTCTAATGTCTGTTTAATTTCAGGAATTTGACTTTTTAATCTGTAAAATAAAACATTTAAAATATTATTTTTATCATTCTTTATTTGGAAAAAAAAACACCCAACATTTTGATTCGTACTAAAAGTGTAGAAAGTAAGGAAGACGACCTTGACAGAAATATACAGGAACTGTTACCTAGGCAAAAGAGGCGAAGCATTTTTTAAGTCCTGAAAGATGAGATAACATTCAGAAGTGGCTCAGGCAGACCCTTCCCTGATTCACTGGAGTAAAAGAAGGGGATAGAAGTACAGCGCAATCCGACTTGCAAGACTGTGGTATTATAGCCAATCTTAATAAAAGTAGTTTTGTTTTAAGCCTTCTATGGAATTGATTTCCTGGACGGTCCAACCAGCTGGGCTGGCAATACGTGAGACAGTGGATATTAAACGTTCTCTTAGGAAGAAAACCGCTGAGTCACAAATAAGTTACTTGCACATACCATTGTGACCATGCACGACGACCCCTCAGACAGCACATAAAAAGCATTCTCTTCGGATATAAATGTAAGAACCAGGGCCTACGGTCAATTTACCCGCCTTTGAGCTGATACAGCATTTTTTTAAAAATAACTTTCAGTGTTCCCCATTATTGAATGAGGAATGAGCATCAAAAGCTCTACTTGTGGCAGAATAATTGTTTTACTATATTTCAGTGCATTTTATTCAATTTCTTCCAAAAACCTCAAATGTATTTCAGGATACACAACATATAGATGTGCCCTTATGAATATTTGAAAATTAGTAAGCACTAAGTTAGTTATAAATACCATCACTTAGATGAATATGATGATTTGAAGACTTCCTGTAGAGGGAACAGGTTATATATTAAAACTTACATATTTCAGTTGCTAATAAAGATATGTACGTAGGCAAATATTACTGGAAAGAAATGTCTGAAAAGTTTAACAAAATAATTTACACCATATTATGCTTGGCAGAGAAGTGTCCAAATTTTAGAACAGCCCTTGTAAAAGTTACCATAAACATACCAACCTTCTTTTCTTCTGGGCAAGGTTAAGCTCCATAAATTTATATTTTTGATACTGTTCATCCAGCTTCTTGAGCACTACATCTGCTGTTTCATTTCCTGGCTGTTTCATGAAAGAATCTACATCTTCCTTAAAGTAAGAATACACACATATGGTTAATTTCAAAAACACAACATCAGGCTGATGAGCGAATAACTTGTTCGTTTGCTTTTTTTCACATCCTGGCAAGAAGGATTGGCAGAATTGGATAATCGGCCCATCACTGAAATGCTTTTGGGTCTGCTCCTCAAAATCATTTCCACCTACTGGTTCACTTAAGTCTCTCTGGTTAGCTGGGAAGCAAACACTGGTGGAGGAGAAACAAAAACAAAGCACTGAACTGAACTCCTAGAAAATGTATAGACCTGTACATGCTCTTTCCTAGGCAACTACACAATATGCTTCTTCCAGAAAGTTTCCTGTCTTCCCAGACTGGTCCAAACCAAGAGCATTACATCATAACAATAGAGTAACAGCCTAGATTTAACTCTCTCTTTGGTTACAAAATTGGTTGGGAAATCTTGGACTGATCATTATCCCTCTGCTTAGCATATTTCATGAAGGATTTTTTTTTTTAAAGAACTTGGTGGATGAAGAACCAGCAGTCAATGGAAAAGACCCTGCACGCTACATTCTAGGAAAGATGGCAGATGAGTATGTTACAACCAAAGAAGTATTTTCTGTATTAAAAGAGAAAGATTCTTAGATCCAAAAACTGCTCTGCCAATCAGGTTTGCGATAGCTCCATTCAACTTGGCTCCTTCAGCATCTGACAAGACAAATATTTACAAGAAGCCTGCTTTTTTGGGGGGGGGGGGATTGTTTTCTGTGCCTTTGAACCTGTCCTGACCTCTAGTAGCCTCCTGGATGAGTCCTGCAGTGTGTTTTGCCTTGCCTTCCTTCTTCCTGGGTTGAGAATGACGGGCACCACAGTTAACTGGCTAGCTTTGCGTCTAACGTTGGATAGGACTCCTGATGTCTAGCCTGGTGCCTTAGCCATGACCCCCAAATGGCTCTCTACTGAAAGTGGTTTGCGCTTGCTTGTCACACTACTTTCTTCATAAGGCTATGAGAGAGGGACTGCCCCAAGGTCCTCCAATGATCTTCATTTCATAGGCAGGACTGGCACTCAGCCTCCCAGTTCCTAGTCTGGTGCCTTCAATCCCAATGCCAAACTAACTGTCTTTGCCTTTAAGTCAGTCTTGACTCTGGGCGATTGCCTAGATGAGTCCCTGCAGGGGCTCTTTTGGGCAACGTTTTTGGACGTGTTTTGCCAATGCCTCCTTCTTGGAGATGAGGGAGAATGAGTGGCCCAAAATCACCCAGCTGATTTTGTGCCAAAGGCAAGGCTAGAACTCATCATTTCCTTGTAATTGGCCCAAAGTCACCCAGCTGGCTTTTATGCCTAAGGCGAGACTAGAACTCACAGTCCCTGATGATTGGCCAAGAGGTACCCAACTGGTAGGACTAGAACTCACAGTCTCCTAATTGGCCAAGCAGTACCAGTTAGCTTTCATGCCTAAGGCAAGACTAGGACTCATCCTCTCCTGGTTTCCAGCCTGCTTTCTTTGACTCCTGAGCCAAACTAGCTCTTAAACTTCCGCAATCTCCTTTTAAAACCACTTTCAGTCCCACCCTTACACTGCAGGATACCAAAAGCATGCAAGAAAACTAAACTTCCCCCAAGATTGATTTCCAGCATTACCTGCTGGGGATGCTCCCCCAAAGGTAACCAAGAGAGGAAAGAGACCAGCCAGACCCCTGTTGCAGTGGATGCCCTGGATGTATAGAAGCAAAACTGGACTAGCTCATTTATAGGAAACTGCTTAATTTCATTTATATCCTGCCTTTATTATTTTTTACAAATAATTCAAGCTGCCTAGAGTAGCCCCAGAGCAAGATAGGTGGCAAATAAATTTAACAAACCAATAAAGTGGCAAGCATACCTAAGACGCCTTCTCCTCTTATTTACCCCACAACAACAACCCTGTGAGGTGGGCTGGGCTGAGAGAGAGAGGGATTGGCACAAGACGGTCTTGGAACAGAATAGAGCCTCTACCTTCAAGGGCAGTATACCGGTAAATTAGGCAGAACCCCCCACCATCACTTTCCCAAGGAACAGGATCTTTCCCCAATAGGTGCCCTTGAGCAGCTCCCACGGACTACAGCGCCCAGGATCCCCAGCCAAAGCTGCGGGAGTCACCACCCGGACCGAGCTCGGGAAAGATCGCCGCTTCGGCCCTTTCCATCCAGGGACAAGCAACGAGTAGCCTCGCCGATCCCGCCCGGAGAGGAGCCTCCATGGAGACAGGCAGTCTACCTCCAACGCCCGGCCGCGCGGGCCGTAACCGCCCCTGACAGAAACGGAGCGCGCATGCGCAGGAGAAAGCGGGCGGTTGGAACGTCGCCGTCGCTTTCTCCCGCGTCCCGGCCGCTTCGCCAAACCTTTCCCCGCTCCCTTGCTTACGACGAAAACGGCCTCGGGGATGCCCAGGTGACCCCTCTTGCCGACGTCGCCGGTGCCGCTTGCCGGGCCGTCGCCACAAACCGCCTCGCCGCCGGTGGCCGCCGCCATCTTGGGGAGGGAAGGCGACCGCGGCTGGCGCGCGCCCTCACGCCCGCGCCCGCATGCGCGATGGGAGGCAAAGGAGTGCAGAGGGGGCGTTACCAGGTGTCACAATCGAGGCGGGTCCTAACGCTCCTATTGGCTGAGGAGGCGCGCGCTTGCCCGGCCCCCGGGGATTGGTTCGGGGAGAGGTCGGTGGCGGAGGGGGCATCCCCGACTAGGATGCCAAGGCTCGTTTGCTTTCAAGAATGGTGGCTTCTTGAACAAGCCGGAACGGACTGGTTGATGGGAGAAGTTGCAGAGCTGGTTAAGGCTGAAATGCATCGGAGGGACAAGAGCGGTTTGCAATTCATCCCTTCGTTGCAATCTCAGTTCAGTGCAAACACTGAGTTTAATGTACCGCAGACAAATTCCTTGTATGTCCATTCACACTTGGTCAATATTCTCTCTTCTCTTCCTATTCCAGATTCGTAGCTGCAACAATGGACCTTTAGCGTTTTCCACCTTCTTTCTTGTGTTGGGGCGATGCGGGGGGGGGGGGGGACCTGACATCCTCTTTGCCTCCTCCCCCTACAGTTGCAAGAAAAAGTATGTGAACCCCTTGGGATTACGCGGAGTTTTGCATGAATTGGTCATAAAATGTGCTCTGAACGTCATCTAAGTCACAACAATAGAAAAACACAGTCTGCTTAAAATAATACTACACAAACATTAGATGTTGCCATGGTTTAATTGAACATAACATGTAAACATTCACAGTGCAGGGAGGAAAAAGTATGTGAGCCCCTAGCCTAATGACTTCTCCAAGAGCTAACTGGAGCCAGGAGTGAGCCAACCTTGACTCCAATCAGTGTGATGATATTGGATGTGTTGCTGACAGCTGTCCTGCCCTTTAAAAACACACACCTGGTTTGGGTTTACTGGTTTCAAGAAGCACTGTCTG
>QLTV01001769.1:1888549-1900139 GCA_003457575.1 Thermophis baileyi | reverse complement strand
CAAAATTACTCCAGATCTTTGTGCAGGTCTGATCTGCAACTACAGGAAACGTTTGGTTGAGGTTATTGCTGCCAAAGGAGGGTCAACCAGTTATTAAGTCCAAAGGTTCACATACTTTTTCCTTCCTGCACTGTGAATGTTTACATGTTATGTTCAATTAAACCATGGCAACATCTGTTTGTGTAGTATTATTTTAAGCAGACTGTGTTTTTCTATTGTTGTGACTNTGCAAATAGAGGAAACGTTTGGTTGAGGTTATTGCTGCCAAAGGAGGGTCAACCAGTTATTAAGTCCAAAGGTTCACATACTTTTTCCTTCCTGCACTGTGAATGTTTACATGTTATGTTCAATTAAACCATGGCAACATCTGTTTGTGTAGTATTATTTTAAGCAGACTGTGTTTTTCTATTGTTGTGACTTAGATGACGTTCAGAGCACATTTTATGACCAATTCATGCAAAACTCCACGTAATCCCAAGGGGTTCACATACTTTTTCTTGCAACTGTATGTATGCACTGCCCTTCAGGTATGCGTTTGCTCAGTGTGGGGTGTAGTCGCTTGTTCTCGACACCCAGGGCATCTTTATCCATAAGAATTTTGGGAAGTTTTAAAAACGCCAATTGCAGTAGAAAGGTGCGGGCAATCTATGAACTCCACTTCCCCGTATCGCTGTGATTTCACTTTATTAAGCCCCAGGTTGTAGGCAGCCCTTCATTCATTTATGCCTGCTGCAATCCAGGGATTTTTGTAGTCCAAAGCACAGGGGTCAAAATTTTCCAAAAACAAATTGCAAACACTTAGTGGTGGGAGGCAGAAAAACACAGGGAGTCCCAAACATATTAACCCTTGCACCCCCCAAAAAAAACTTCAAGGAAAAAATTGTTCTGCATACTTTGCTTTTTTTGGAACCCTTGCTTCCTCTATTCTCCTTGTATATTTATTTATTAGACTGTTTCCCATTCTCTAATGTTGAAGACCCAGCTCTCTGGAAAAGGCTTCCTAATGCTGGGAAAGGTGGAAGGAAAGGAGATGACAGCAACAAGGTGGAGGGACTTGGTTGCAGCATTGCAGTGCCATTGAGGGAAGGAAGTTGGCTGACTTGAAAGGGTCAACCTATTTTCTAAAGCACCTGAAGGCGGGACAAGAAGTCATGGATGGAAATTGAACAAAGAGAGAAGCAACCTAGAACCAAGGAGAAATTTCCTGATAGTGAGATCAACCAACCAATGGAACGGCTTGCCTACAGAATTTATGGGTACTCCAAACACTGGAGGCTTTTAAGAAGGGATTAGTCAATCATTTGTCTAAAATAGTATAGGGTCTCCTGCTTGAGCAGAGGGGTGATTAGAAGACCTCCAAGGTTCCTTCCAACTCTGCATTCAAATTAGGGACAGATCGTTGTGGAGAAAATTGCTAGGAGTTGAAAATGACTTGATGACATAGAATGGATCAATTTTAGAATTGAGACCCAGAAAATCCTTAAAGCACGTGGATGCAGTGCAGCAATAATGGGGAGCAGAATCTGCTTTGCTTTCCAGGCTCTTTGAAGTAAACTTAATAAGGAATCATCTAGAATGGTTGGACTACAACTCCCATCACGTAAGATGAAATATGAGACAAACTGCAGGCCATCTAATTTAGCAAAGACTGATGCTAGAATTGCTCAAAGATTACTTTCTGAAAACTAGTTCAAGCCCCAAATTAGTTACTCTTTGCTGACACCTTGGAAGGATTATTAGGCATGGTCTCTTCTGCTAAAGATTTACAGGGTATTAGATTAACATGCTTGAATCTTCTAAGGAAAGGCAGGGTTGTTGTTTGTTTGTTTTTTGGAGAAAACTTTCCTCTTCAACAGCACCGTAGGAACTTAGCAGCTGACTAGCTAATGTTTCAATTGTGCAAAATTAAAAATTATCAAATTGAATACCAAACAGAGCCAAAACACTTTGTGCCAAAGTTTATTTTCCAAAACCTGTTTCATTAACAAAATGGAGTCTATACAATAGTCTCAACCACTTCCTTGTTTTATATGCTGTCAAGCCAGTTAGCGCCAGAATCTTTGAAGTGTTAACATGGCAAACAAAATATTTCAGAAAAATATTGGTTGGGGTGTGTGTGTAATTAAACTGAAAAAGGTTTTGATGGCTAGATGTGTTGTCCAACACTTTTGCAATCTAACATGAGCAGGGCAAAATAAATACTTTGAGAAATTCAAACAGAAAATCACAATATACTTAATTATATTTCAAATGTTGAACAAAAATGTCAACTTAGAAAAACATTTCAAATATGAAAAAATACAAACACTTTTGCAGAAATTCATTAAGCATTTTCAAAATAAAGGTTACATTCCTTCAATAGTGCCTTACTGACACAAAAAACATCTTGGAATTTTAATTGTACTTGGATTTTAGGCTTACAATTACTTCAAATAAGATCTACATACAAGTATCAATCCTGGTAAATTGCAATTTACAACTAAATGGTTCAAGTGGTTTTCACTAGAACTACTGTATGAAGTTCACAATAATTTCAGTTAATGAGAGAAATTGGTGTGAATAACCGTACATTTCTATTATATTCTAGTTGAACATTTTGTTATTTGGCTACAGATACTCAGATACTTTATCATCTGTCACCCAAGTAATATGGTAACTACTGTTGGCCTTTGAATTCTAAAAATATGCATTTTGGAGAACCAAAACAAAAATCTTATAAGGTTTTCCACTTACTGCCTTTGTATTCAACAGTTGGGTATTTTTTCTGAATATCATTAGCTTCCTATAGGCAAGAGCTGTAGGGTAGCAAGGAGACCTCAAATTGCAGGCTTTACTTACAAAGTATCTTTATCTTTATTTCCAAAACAGGTTTGTCACAACCAAAGTAATTGCATTGGTGGTGCAGATACAGACTTTGTAATTAAAAAAAAAAAAAGCAATGGCTCACAGGTTAGCTAGAATTACAAGATGGACAATTTGCCACAATTTACCCTGCTTCCACCAATATTGGATGTGTGTCATTGGCTCACCAAGTTCACCGACAGAAATGACAGGCAACATTCTCTCCTTGGCTGTGCCAATCTACTTTTGTAGGGAGGCTGTCTGGCACCAAGACAAGCACAGGAGGGGTTTTCCACCAGTTGTAGTTATGGGATTGACTTAGTTCACTTTTCCTGGCTCTTCAACAAAAAAGGCCCTACAAACTAGACACCATGAGAAATGTGAGTTGCATTTTATGTGCTTCAAAAAAAAAAGGAGGGGGGGTTAGGGGCAGAGCTGCAACCCTTTCCTAAATACTGCTATTTGTACAGGGAACTCTGATGCTTTTGGCAAACTTGGGGATTTCACAACAGAATCAGTACCTAGCCAATCTTAGCTGAACTAAACAAAAAACAAAAAAACCTTAGGGTCAGTACTTGGATGTACTAATTAGAAATTAGAATTAAAAACCATCAGGCTGTAGATTAGATAGGAAGTTACACATACAACACACCCAAATTAGGCCGCCACAAACACTTCCACAAGCTATCCCAAAATGTCCATTTAATCTTCAGGAGTTAAGAATGACTCAAGGGGTCTTCACCTTTTGGCACATAATTTTTTTCTCTCTTTTGAGCAGTGCCTGTGGGGCAGGTCTACCCTCCTCACTGCATATCAGTATTTTGTTCCACACCCTGTTCTACCTGACAACTATTTAAAAATGAAAGTAGGAAATGTGACCTTGATTATTTCATTTGCCCTTCCAACTCTGCCAATTAACCATTCTAGATCAGTGTTTCTCAACCATGGCAAACTTTAAGATGTCTGGACTGCAACTCCCAGAACTCCCCAGGCAGTCGTCTGGCTGGAAAATTCTGGGAGCTGAAGTTCTCACAAGTTGCCACGGTTGGGAAACACTGATCTAGAGAGAGAAGCTCAAACAGAGGTCAACTGCCAGACACACCACAAACGCCGAACCTGCCCCTGCCTTCCCAAGTGAACAGAGTACCTGAGATGGGGCTCTCCAGATCTTGCTCAACAGCAGCCCCCACCAATATGAGTAACCGTAAAGGATGCTGAGAAGTAGCATCATCTTGGAAGACTATTCAAAAGCTCTTCACTGCAAGCTTGCTGATGGGGGGGGGGCGCTCCACTAATTCAGCCTGGTGAGTTAGATCAAGACTAAGCTACTTTCACTTCACTCTTACCTGTTTAAATGGGAATCACATGACAATCTTTTTCAGCAGGATTCAAATGCCATTACTATAGTCTGAGTCCAATTCTACACATGGCCTAAAATCTGCTTTAAAGCTTAACTAAACTGCAAGCCTCCTACGGCTTTTATAGCAAAACACTTGGGGGGGGGGGAGAGAAATCAGAGTGACAAAATTGCTGCATGACTGGCTCAGGAATTCTGGGAGTTGAAGTCCACAGGTCATAAAGGGGCCATAGTTCCCCACCCCTGCTCTAAATCCTACAACCATTGGATACACGAATACAAATACATCCAAAGATTTATCAGTTTTGGAGAATACTACAGAAACATCTGTGAAAGACTGGGACAAAAGGAGAAGAGAGACTGCACCAGTTATTACAATATTTAAAATGAGTGTCAGACAGCCGTAGAGAAAATTGAGTGACACAATACGTTTTTCAATCGGTACCTGACAATCTAGAAGTCAGAGTACACCAGAATCAGAAGCAACCTTTCTATTTCTAAACATTTTCTAGAAACTGCAGTGAAAACATGTAGTTTCCCTAACTCAAAAATATAATCTTTAGAATGGAAATAAGCGAGCAGTACACAAAGCATTTCAGCATTATCCTCAAAATGTAGACTACTTGAGGAAAAAAGGATTCCCTTTCATTACAAATAAAAGCACTGATCCACAGTGCATTCTACTTAAAAGCTGATATCCCAACAAATTCTCAAACCACACCTGAAAAAAGAGCAAAACAAACCAAAAAAGCAAAACAAAACCAGATTCTGTACACCCTGTATTCAATTTTAAGATAACATTTCAACAACCCCTCCCCCCCCAAATAGTCTTGCCTTAAAAAATGGTACTTATCCTTACTATATACAGAGGACTAAAAATATTTATTGTTCTTTGTTAAAATGTGTTATTTAGAAAGAGGAACCTTCAATTCAGAACAGACTTTTTCAAGTATGACAAAATCTAGCTTTCCCCCCATTTAGGGCCAGCAGTGGGATGAGAAGGACAGTCTGACTGGGATGCCAACATGCCATATGCCAATCAGGAGACACACACAGGGCTTTGCTCCAAAATGTTAGTATTGGACAAATGTCAGTATTGAAACCAGTTGCAGGACGTTTCTCTACACCAAGTTAATTTCTAGCATCAGAGAACAACTGTTGGGGAGGAAGCGAAGGTATTTAGAAAATGGCCCAGGGAGATGGGAGGGAAGGCAAAAGAGAGTGCGTCTTCGGTCACTTCATTTCTGGATGCCATTTTAAGATTGACTATAAGACCACATACATGCCCAGCATCCTATGAGAGATGTTGCCACTGTGCATGGTGTTGAAATAACACACTAGGGTTATTCCCAACAGCATTTTCTAGAATCTCACTCAACTTCCTAAAAGCCAGACAGCAGCCCAACTGTCCCCAGCTCTGCCTAACATGGAGTTGCGGCTGTGCAAAGGTTCCACACAAGCATCTGGCCAGCTTCAGATCCATCCTGCTTCTCTTGGGGAAAATCAAAACCCCAATGTTTTGTTAGTAGGGGGAAAGTAAGGGGGAAAGAAATGACGCTGACATACAAAGCCTTATTAATGTATGTGCAACACAGCGACCCCCGTCCCTTTTGATACAACATCATCTCTGAATATCTCAGGACTTCATTTTGTTCTGCTATCGTAATTTTGGCAAATCATAAAAGCAGTATTGACAGCTAAACCCAGGACGTCCCAATTTCAGACTGAGATTACTTGCAAAGAAGTCCTGCTGGACTTAACTGGGCTGATTTCCCAGTAAATAATAATGGGTGGCATAAAACAGGCACGTTCGTCTTAATTTGGGTTGGTTTTTCTTTTTTCTTTAAATAGAAACCTTAAATCCACCACTGGTCTAAGAAGAACATTGTTAACGGGAAGCATCCCCTCTCTTATAGCTAACATTTGAGAACTAGAAACATTTGCAATAAAAATGTTAATGGGTGAAATATTACATTCATTACATTATATTAATCTTCTTTAGCATCACCAGCATATTTACAAGTATGTGTTCAATACTGGATAGGCAACTGACAATTTTGAACATGATTTTTCTCCTTAAATTTATTATTTTTATATACTTCATTGCTGTGGAGCACACAGGGACACAAAGTTGGAACTTCCTGGTCCCTCTTTAAAGCAGCAGCATCTTTTCCTGAGGCCATGAGCGAGAGCCACCACACAATCCTGCAAACTCAAGTGCTCTACAGAGTTGCAGCCAGGTGTTGCATTTGTGCATCGAAGCACCTATTAGGATTTATTCCTGAAAGTCTGTACAGCCCTAAAGATAACCTAAGGCATATGAAATCAGGTGTGTTACGGTCTTAGTTCATGTGCTTAAGCCTCAGATTGGAGTGTTCCTGGATTTAGCTGGGATACAGTTGATTGATAACATTCTAGGAAGTTCACCTTGATCTATAAATAAATATATAAAATCAGGGAGAGGGGACTGTTTTAAGTATGCACAACATATACACTTACTGTCCAACGTGTCAAGACCATTCAACTATAACAACACTAAAATCACCGTAAACAACCTTTAGCCAACTGGAAGTTGAAAATGGTACAGTTGCCTGTACAATGGTAATTTCTGGCATGAAGACAGAAAATTCCAACTGCGGCAGGTGCAAAAACACTTGCAATAAAATTAACACAGACCACTTACCCAGGTCTACTGTTGTTTTTTTTTTAAAGATCTTGCGATCTTGCAGCAAGGAATTGCAATGCTGCACCCACCATCAGGAAGACAGGAAGATTCCAATTTTTCAATGCAGGGGTACTTCTGCCAAACTGTTCTATGAACGCAATTCCTGTCCTGGGGAGTCAGCTCTTCAGTGCAGTCACAAGCACTACCATCCAGGCCGTGGTGCCCTAATGCCAATTTTTCCACTCTCCTCTCTTGTGCCAGTTTAATGGGAGGGGGCAATTCCAGGACACAGTGGCTGGTCAGGAGATAACAGACAACTCCCACCTTGTCTAATTAAAGGTCTGGTAACTAAGCAATATCATTTAAACATCACCCAGAAAACTATATACTAGAGATTACTTCCAATTTCAAAGCTAATATTTACAGCTGATACACAACTAGGGACAGCTGCGGTTCGGACACCACTGCTTGACAGAATAAAAGCAAAATTGCTTACTGTCTAAAATCAGCTAAAATATATTCACATCCAGGACTTGGATATGATAAAAATAGAAGCCTCAAATTAAACCTGTTAAAGATGGGATGAAATCCTGATAGAAATCACACAGTTCAAAGGCGTAAAAACACATCATCATGTTATCAACTGCAGCTCACGGACGGTGTTATTCACAGGGTCAGCTGGACACCATGTTTATTTAGAAGATCATTGTGGAGAGGTGTAAGGAGAATACAATCTTTTGCGTACCTTCTGAGAAAGAGGTTGTTACTGGTTGTGTGTGAACTGGTTAAAGGTTTTGCAGGCACAGGAGGTTGTGCATGTTCAGAGTGGCTGAGCTGCAAGTACCTTAAGCTACAGAGAAATTAAAGTCTATTTTTATGAACTGTGCTGGACATGAAATAGAAGGAAGAATTTGTAAATATCAGAAATTTTATACATCAATATGTTGCAATGGGAACATTGTGGTTATTATTTTGAATTATTATAATTACAATAAAATCAGTAAGTACACATATTATTATATCAAGCAATAACAGAACATACTTTCATCTGGAGAATTGCTCTCTCTCTCTCTCTCTCTCTCTGAGATGGATATTGCAAGATGTTCCTTGCTGTAAAATTGCAGCCAGTAAATGTAATAAATTAAACATCATTAAAATTCCATGATTAGACAATAATCTCGGAGTCAAAAAGCTTGCTGCTTATATTATGGGTCACATGATCACAATGTTTGTGATAAAATATTTCTAATTATAAAACCTATGTTATTTAAAACACATGTACTGGTCTAAACTGGATTGAAAGAGTGAAAATCGATGGGAAGGCGAGTTTATACAATCTTATATGAGGATTAGTTAAATTAATGCATGAAAATATCAATTCAAACAAATCCCACAAATAAATTGCTCCAGCTTATACAGGGTCAAAATAAATACTGGTTTGGGGCAAATCTGGAGAATACATTAAAGTCAAAAGCCCTTGAAAATTCACTTTCCACATTTAATTACATGCATCCAGTTTACGTCTTTGTCAGTACATGTTGAAGATTTGGTCTAAAACATTTTTTTTCACTTGCACATTTAATCCATACAAAGTTAGTGGTTACAAATTGCAAACACATATGTAAAAAATGATTCTTTCCTTTAAAAAATCATGTTTAGCTTGACAAAACAAGTATATCCTTTTTGAAGCAGGCTTTTTTTTTTTTTTTTACATTCTTGGCACAATATTAACAAACACAAAAGACATGTATAGAGGAAAAAATGGTTTTCTGAGTTTGACATTCTGATCTGCAAAAATGTTTTTTTTTTCTTTGTAGTTGCTGTTAAATCCCTTTTTCCTAGGAACAAAACCCACAATTTGGCAAATGCTTGAAAGAGCAAGATCAATTGCCGTGTCTTAAGAATATGTGGCCAAATAGGGGAAAATTCTATGAAAGAACCAAACTAGCATTATTTGATATCTTTTGTCCTGTTATTGCTGTGGTAACGGGCTAACACCAGAAGCCTGGCAGTGATATAAAGGAACCAACTATTCCATTAATTAGAACTCTTCTTTGATTTTAAAAAGGGATTTTAAATCCAAATTTCTTGCAATTCCCCCTGATAATACATGCTGAACAAGCTGGGTCAATTCCCATGGCAGTTAATCTATCATTATTGTTATTGTTATCATCATCATCATCATCACCACCAGTTTTGGAGGAGAGTTGAAAATTATGGACCATCAAGCTGTATCATCACATTGCATACGCTCTCCTAAACTGCAGTAACATCTCACATATTTTCAGGAACAATAGTTTGAGCTTTTCAATACCAAAGAAATTTGGAGCTGTATATCTTTAAGCGGCAAATATTCATATTTTGAATGTTACAAAGATAAACAACAACAACAACAAAAAAAATCCTGCAATTCTGGAGAAATTCTGTCCTTAAAGGTTTACACATTATTTACAATTCTTTCCTCTAAAAAACGTTACCTTACGGGCACCTTTTCCTTGTCTCCCTTGTTGACAAAAACTAGGCTATGCCATGGATGGACTGTTCAGAAATCCCCCTTTCCAGTTCTTAAAGTGCACCACGGAACGTGATGAAGCACAATGAAAAATGCGTGATGCCCCTTTCAGGACAAGCAATCTCTCAGATTTACAACTTCTGGCTGACCATTTACTGGTTTTTTCTTTTGTTTTAAAAAAGCCAGGATAGAAGTCAACTCTCACCAGAGTCAGAAACAATGCTACTCATATAAAGTATTGCAGCTGTTGCCATTCACACCAGAACCTCACACATTGCTCAGTAATGTGCTGTTCCAGCACCCCTGGCCCAAGTGTAGCCCTACAGCTGGGCTAAACAATCCCTCCGCTTGAATGCCAATTAATTAGTTTTCCATTAATGGCCAATTCAATTAATGCTAATGGCCCGTTTAATTAAAGTTGATTCACAGCATTTGAAAACTCACAGTATAAAATCTATGAATCAGAAGAAGCCAGCCTAATATGCGGAAAAACAGCTTGGTTTCCCAAGATAACCAGCTTTTTTCACAATGCAGGATTTACTCCTGTCCGAGTACTGACTGTTTTGGGTAGTCCTTCAGAGCATCTAAAAGGCTTATTGCTCAACTTTGCTCTATAGTGCCCATGATTACATCAGCCACCGAGTTTCAGGGAGAAAATAAATAGAAGTTTTTGGCTGTCCGCTTGCTTACTAGAGGCTCAAAATTAAAAAACAAATCCTTCCAAGGATTCCTAAGTAAGCTTGTCTTTAAAAGCAACAAAAAGTAGGATATTCTTTTTGAACCTGGATGACCTTTAGCTTCAAAATACATAAACTTCTCGTGGAAAACAGTCTTAATCCCATCCAAACCCACACATGATTTCAGACCATAGGGACTGTTATAAAAAGAATCTCTAAAGCACAGCAATTAAAAGTAATTTTATAGTATCCGCGGAGCAAGTATGAGCTCTGGCAAAGGCTGCAGTCTGAAAGTTTCATCTTCTCTGTACCAATTTGGTTGTCAAAGAGTCTTGTTGTTTTGGCAGATCTACATAAACTGAATCTGTAACAGAAGAAACAAAGCCAAATTAAAGCTATTAACAAATATACTCAAGTTATTCGGGAGTTTCAGAAAAATCAGAAAATCTAGTTAAATGAGAGTTGCAAAACATTAACGTGTTTTGCCCTTGCAATAGTTTTTTGCACCACCAAATAATGATAGACTCACTGCTGAAAAAGGCCATAGCAATTTTTTTTAAATTTAAATATCACTTTCATAAGTCTGTTTGGTTCATTCTGAGAACCTCTCCAACCAAAGGGAGGTGGAGATGAAGGAAGCATTCACCTGCCAAAGGTGCTTTTCAAAAAGCAACTAGACTTATTTGCCAAACTAGACATTCATTTGCCAAATCTTGAAAAATAATCCCGAAGGCCAACTTCAAGTTCTATCACAATCCAATGCCGCTTTCTGTTTTTCACATCTAACTTCTGTTGCAATTCTACTCTTATTACTGATTATGTGTTTCCCTTTCTATTTTTTGCCTCAAAGCCGTTGGAAGTGTTTTGTTCATTTCTACCATCTCCACTTGTTTTCCTTCAGCTCCTCACCCAACTCTCCACAATCTGCAAACCAGACAGAATCTGATTTCTTGCTATTGTTTGTTTGATGTCTCAACTTGTGAAAGGCAGGTTTTTAATTTGTTATTGTTTTCTCTCTCTCTCTCTCTTTCTGCCTGGGTTCTCCTGGGATCTTAGGATTCTATTGTTTCTTTTTTCTCTTCTACAGGTGAAACTCGAAAAATTAGAATATCGTGCAAAAGTTCATTTATTTCAGTAATGCAACTGAAAAGGTGAAACAAATATATGAGATAGACTCATTACATGCAAAGCAAGATAGTTCAAGCCGTGATGTGTGATAATTGCGATGATTATGGTGTACAGCTCATGAAAACCCCAAATCCACAATCTCAGAAAATTAGAATATTACATGCAATCAATAAAACAAGGATGGTACATAGAACAATATCGGACCTCTGAAAAGTATAAGCATGCATATGTACACAGTACTTGATTTGGGCCCCTTTTGCAGCAATTACTGCCTCAATGCGGCGTGGCATGGAAGCTATCAGCCTGTGGCACTGCTGAGGTGTTATGGAAGACCAGGATGCTTCAATAGCGGCCTTCAGCTCTACTGCATTGTTCGGTCTCATGTCTCTCATCTTTCTCTTGGCAACCCC
>QLTV01001769.1:1870253-1887977 GCA_003457575.1 Thermophis baileyi | reverse complement strand
TTGGGAACATCCAACTTCTTTTGCAATTACCTTTTGAGGCTTTCCCTCCTTATGGAGGGTGTCAATGATGGTTTTCTGCACAACTGTCAGGTCAGCAGTCTTTCCCATGATTGATTCCTACTGCACCAGACTGAGAGACCATTTAAAAGCTCAGGAACCCTTTGCAGGTGTTATGGCTTAATTAGCTGATTAGAGTGGGACACTTTGCGCCTAGAATATTGCACCTTTTCACAATATTCTAATTTTCTGAGATTGTGGATTTGGGGTTTTCATGAGCTGTAAGCCATAATCAGCACAATTATGACATATCACGGCTTGAACTATCTTGCTTTGCATGTAATGAGTCTCTCATATATTTGTTTCACCTTTTCAGCTGCATTACTGAAATAAATGAACTTTTGCACGATATTCTAATTTTTCGAGTTTCACCTGTATGTACTGCTTTTATAAATCCACTCATAATCTCACCGTCAAGTGGTAACCAACTCTTATTTAAAATATTTCCCAAAAACCTGAATGAGCTAAGGACCCATCAACAAACCACTGAAGGGGTTGTGGCAAAATGCCAGTAGCAAAACATTTTAACATTCACATTCTCCTTTAGGGGAAAAAACACCACCACTAACCTGTGTTCCAGAGATAGGTGCAAAAGGATTGTTTGGCCTTAGACCAGTCTGGGTATAAATCATGGGCTGAGGTGTCATAATAGGGGCAGTTCCAATCTGAGTAGGTACCTGAAGATAGAAAGAAGAATGAAGTCATTCGTTGCTCTCTCAGCTTGAAAAGTCACAATGTAATTCAATGTAAAGTCACAAATGTGAGCCAAACAATGGTATACAGCAGGGATCTCCAGATCTTCCCCAGCCAGGGGTCATGCTGTCTGGGGAATTCTGGGAGTTGAAGTCCACAAGTCTTCAAGTTGCCAAGTTTGGACATCTCTGCTCTACAGCATACTCTTCCATTCAGGAGACACCATGAGGATTTTCCAAAGGACCACCTTTGGACAACTCCTGGAACAGCTGCTACATCTGCATTCACTAAAGGTGACACCCTTAGCAGGCCACCACTGCACAAGAAAAAGATAGCAGCTCTTCTTACCAGTTGTTCAAGGACAGTGAGACCAAACTCTAGCAACTGTCATGTTCATTTTCTTTTCTAATCTAACAAAGTAGAACCAAATTGTATTTTAATAACTTTATTTGAAAAATTAAAGTAGGGGTATACTCATATTCCCAACATAGTCATGATGATCACCTATCAGTCCTGGCTGAATCTTAGTACTGTACCCATAATTATTCAGCTGTGTTGGTTGTATCTCATAATGCACTTGAACAGCATTCAGAAGCTTCAACTAGCGCAGGATGGAGCTGCACAGGTTAAAAAATGGTGTTGGTTACTCAACACGTGAACCATCATTAAGCTGAGAGCTGCAGTGGTTGCCAGTATGCTTCTGCATACTGGCAACCACTGCAATTCAAGATGCTGGCTGTCATCTTAAAGCCCTTCATAGCTTGGGTTACTTGAGGGATCATCTTTTCCCAGTTATTTCCACCATCGGTCTGGCAGAACAGGCATGCTCCGAGTTGGTTAAGGAATGCTGGTTGGCAAGGCCCAGGAGGTGTGCCTTTTCTGCCTTAGCACATGCCCTATGGACCATTTCTCCTCCAGGTATTAGGATGGCCCCAACCCGTCTGACAAGGCCCCCAAAATGTGTGAAGGATCTGATCTCCTCTTTGTCCTAGCATCTTTGTATTTGTGATGGGATTTGTTTTTAATTTTTTTAAACATTGTTTGTTGCCCAGAATCACTTCTTGAGATGGCTTTCTGCACGAATAAATAATTCTATATACCTGGGGTTCAGTCAAGATTGAGTAATCAACATGGCTCAACAATATCCAATCCCATCCAAATATTTATACACTCAAACTTCTGTGGCATATTTACTCATTAGCTTTGTTTGGATCATTATGGGATAGTCAGGAAGTATTTAATATTAGTTTCTTATTTAGGAATTATGCAAGACCCAAAGCATATCTTCTGAATGTTTGAAATTTCCACAGCTCTAACACTATCTTATAAAAAATCCTAGGACAGAGTATGTGTTTTCCATTCTGCAGTTTTACTGTCCAAATACGCCATGTGCTTAATATAAAGATTATGAATCTTGCATAAACTTCCTGAGTAAGCAGATGCTACCCAATGCAGAACATGTTAAGCTGTCAGGTGCAAAAGGACCACATGTGAAGTTGCAATTAAACTGATTTATTACTCATGCCTGTGCACAGGAATCTACTCAACTAATGTTTAGCACTATTCTGGCACTAATAAAAGTTAAAGGAATTTAAATGGGGTTGGACTTTGTCCGTTTGAGGCTACATAGAGATTCTAGGCGGATTCCTTTTTTAACTCCGCCCCCGCGTTCTGTCACTCCTCCTCTACATAGTCTTAGAAAATCAGACATTAAAACTGGTGGTGGATGGAGGGGGTATGTCTACCATATAAAGATAAACCTATCAACCCTGAATAACTTACCATTCCATACACAGGCACTTGAGGTGTATTTACTGGGTAGGTTACTGGAGCAGGTACCTTTGATGGAAGAATAAAAAGAATCTGCATGTAACATTTGACTACTGCCTTTTTTGAAAACTCCAAACTATTTAAAAGACATTATTAAAATAAGTCTGGTTGAAGAAAAAAACTGGATCATAGCACAGAAATGGGGAAGGAAAGAGATAAGGCCAAGGCTCACTCATTTAATAGCAAATTACAGTTTACAGTTCTGCAAGTTGAAAATATCAAAAAGTGTCCAAAGTATTTTATGGTAGGACAAAAGCGGTAGTTTTGCTAAACCAATCAGCTCTCTGCATTCTGGCCAACATTAAGCGTACTGCAAATGCGTAGAGACTTTTCTTCTGAAAGTATCTTAGCTGCTAAACGCAAACTTCAAATTTTAAAAGAAAAAATTTAAATAAATAAATAAAATAAAATAAAAATTTTATAAACAATAAAAATGTAAGTGCACACCATCTGTGGAGCAGCAGGTACAGGAACAGTGTTCCACGTAGTTGAGGTGCTTGTTTTTGCATGCCAGTTATTACCCCCAGTAAGTTTCTTCTCTGTAGGCTGATTCCACTGCATATCAGATCTAAAGGGAATTGTACAACAAAGCAGTTTTATTCAGCAACCGATCAAGGCTTCTGCCATATTCTCATCATTACAATTAGGAGTAAGTCACAAAAATCTCTGAACAAATGCTAGCGTTCCTCAGATTCATTGATTTGATTTTTATTCCATCTTTATAACTCAAGGTGCCAAACATACCTAATACCTCTTCTTCCTCCACAAAGCCCTGCAAGTTGGGTTGGGTTGAAAGAACGGGACTGGTCCAAAGTCATCCAGCAAGCTTTCATGCCTAAGGCTGGACTAGAACTCAATCGATCAAATCTTTATTACAGACACAGACCAGCATAAGAAGAGTTGAAATACAAACTATGTTTTTTATAATAATGTTTCAGCTTTTTAAAATGTTTGCGTATTTCATATTTTTTTTAGCTTTTAAAATTGTTTGTATTCTATCCTTCTTAAGTTGGCCTATGACCGTAAAAAAGATTTAATTAATTGATTGGACTAGAATTCATTCTCCTGGTTTCTAAGCTAGCACCTTAACCACTACCCCAAACTTTAGAGTTTCTAAAAATAGGTATTAAAAAGTGGTGTCGTTTTGTTTTAATACACATTTTGCTGGGAAAGGAGCTGGATGGAGGGCGTTTGATATCATTTAATTTACCTCAGAGCCTACCCTACCACTATGCATCAAATTGTGGCCCTGGACCAAGAGGAAATAAATAAATAAATAAATAAATAAATTAAGCAGAGATAATAAAATATATGGGTTATTCTCAGGAAACTTTCGTCTTTCAACAAATTCTTCCAAATTTTTAAGGAATCATAGGAAATAAATAAATAAATAAATAAATAAATAAATAAATAAATAAATAAATAAATAAATAAATAAATAAATAAATAAATAAATAAAATAAAATAAAATAAAATAAAATAAAATAAATGTCACTCAAAATGTGTCCAACCCCGTATTAATGCCTAGGCTTCTTTTCACGGCCGTTTTCATCACCTCTCATGCCCCAAACTGCTTACTTCTGCAAGCCAGGCAAAATAGGGAGCCAAAAATTTATTATGAATTTCAGAGATCCAGTTGTTGCTCACAATCAGCTCAACCACCTGGACATTTTGGAGATGGGCATGGTTACAGTTTTCGCTAAAGTAGGAACTCCTCAGTAGACAGGCACTTTTTGTCTTTTTGATGGCCAACTTCTATGTGGAACAGGCCTCAGAAGATGTATTAAATGTTTAAGAAGGTGGGTGTCTTCTCCCATTATGGTTATGAATCATTACATGTATTTACATACAGTTTATGTTAGAAAAACAACACCACATTCTGAATACCTGTATATACAGCATAATGTATATACAGCAAACCTTTGTTTAACTGACTAGAGGGAGGAGATTGCTAAAGGAAAACATCCATTAAGCATACATATTTAACATACTTTGTATATCTTATGCATGCATAAAATGGAAGTTTGCACATGAGCAGAAATAGGTAGTGCATGGACAGATATTTTTCTGCTGCATTTCAAGTTTGCTAAATGGAAAAGCATTAAATTGAGGCCTTTACTGTGTTAATGCTTGCATGTATATTTTTTTTCCTCAAGGTTAAAAGGGATTGGTTGAATACCCCCAAAATTCACAAACTTTTCATTTTCACTGTTCAAACAATGCTATTCAAGTGGGTAATTTTCTGATTAGGAGATCTGTTTGAGCAACTAGAACAGAAGCTTGCTAGCAAGCAGATGACTATGTGCTTTTAACTGGCTGTAAATGTTTGAGTATGTTCATTTAGGCATTACTTTGGATAAACAAACTATTGTTTACTAACATGAAATGTTACAATATCTGTTTCAACATAATGTAGCAATCTTCTTCAACTGCTAACTTCTTATAATTATTCTGTTGCAGTGATCAGATTGTGGAAAGCCGGATTAAAAATATCAACTTAAATTTAAGAACTGTTTATCAATATATAAGCAATTATTTTGAGATAAAAATATGTATGTGTTCTCACTTTTTGGGTGGTGTCCCTCCAAATCCAAGATCTGCAAGAAAACCCATCAAAATAATTTAATTTTAAAAACTGAGGATTCCTTTATATAAAAAATATGGAATTACATTTAAAAAAAAAGCTTTGTACTTACTTCCTACTAGATTAGCAAGTGACGAGTCAAGGTCATTGGCCAAAATCCTCCCACTTTGTTGCCCAATTACATTTCCTCTCTGATTCTGTGCAGCTACTGTTGGTTGTAATACATCGTCTGAAAATTAAGGGTAATTCATTAAGAACTAAGTCATGCACAGGCAATTTTATCTTGGCCTCCTAAAATTATAAGATACATAGAACAGAATTGGAATGGACCCTGGAGGTCTTCCAGTCCAACCCCCTGCTCGAGGAGGAGACCTATTTCAGACAAGTGGCTGTCCAGTCTCTTTTAAAAGCCTCCAGCAATACGGCACCCACAACTTCTGAAGGCAAACTGTTCCACTGGCTGATTGCTCTCACCGTTAGGAAATTTCTCCTTAGTTCTAGGTTGCTTCTCTCCTTGGTTATTTTCCATCCATTGTTCCTTGTCTTGCCTTCTGGTGCTTTGGAATATGTTGACCCCCTCATCTTTCTGGCAGCCCCTCAAATATTAGAACACTGCTATCATGTGTCCCCTAGTCCTTCTTTTCACTAGACTAGCCATACCCAATTTCTGCAACCGTTCTTCCTAAGTTTTAGCCTCAAGTCCCTAATCATCCTTGTTGCTCTTCTCTGCACTCTTTCCAGTGTTTCAATATGATCATTCTTTCATAGTGGAACTTTCAATCTTTTCTTTTTACAAGTAAGGGCACAAGCCACAAAAATAAAGTTAAATACCATTTTGTGTTAAGTCTGAAGCTAGTTTATGGCTTACAAAGGCAGGGTATGACACCATGATTTAAAAGGCTAATAGTGACTTGTCTTTTTTTCTCTGACATGAAATGGCCATGTGAAAGCAGACAAGATTCATTCACAACTCAGCTTAACAAGCCACGATAGGAATATACTAGCACAGCTTTTAAATTCCAAAACAGTCCTGTAAGCTATTAAGTGGTGTTTACATTTTTACAAAAGGGAATCACTATCAAGATACAAGTTTGAGATATTATTAGTCAAGGGAGAAATTCTTTAGATATTATAAACCTCTCCTCTTAAGCAATAAATGGTGGATGGATGCCAGGTTTATCTCTTGCTGATGAGCACGTGACTTTTCCAGCAAGGTTTTTTAATAAATTGCCTTATTTAGAGAAGCATAAAGCTAAAAGCTAAGCTAAGCTTTAAGAAAAGACATGAGAAAAAAAGAGTTTTACCTGCTGCAGTTCCAAAATCATTTATAGTCGATTTTCCACCAAATACAGCATCAAAGTCCACATTGATTGTTGAAGAGGTTGTTTTCTGTGATGCAGAATGAAGAGGGTAGCCTAGCAAAACATTGGTCAGATTGAGAGAATTAAACAGTCTTGCAGCCTAAAAGAACAACAAAAACTATTACAGGGACCCCAAAACCAGAGGAGAAAATGAAGGAGCTTGACTATTACACTCATCTTGGCAGACAGGCAGATTGCAAAGGATGAATTGAAGCAAGGACAGGCAGAAAGTAGAAGAAAATGAAAGGCAAACTCAATGTGATTCTAAAACTATGTCAAATAGAAAACATGCACTTTTCATAGAATTATGCCACTTGCAGTCCAAATGAAAATCACCATAATTATTCATTGAATTAAATAAAAAATGGCAATATGTTGAGTGGAAACTTAGGCAGAGACTGAATTTCAACTGATGTACATATATAAGAATCAGAATTACAATTTCTATTGGTAGGAAAGAATTAGAGAATATTTTTTTTACCACTAAATAGTTCCACTGTTTGTTTGGAGCCAAAGGTGGAGCTCACAAAAGGAGTTGTACTTTTTACAGCTTCTTCAACCGGTTTCATATCAAAGACATCCAGATGGGGTGGAGACCCAACACAACCATTTGTGGATGAGAAATGTCCTTTCAGGTGACAGCATTAGATAACAAGAAAGGGAAAGAAGAAAAACCAGAAGACAAGTAGTATTCAGGAAAGAAAGCATAGTCACAGTCTGCAGAGTTCACAGATGTCAGACATTTTTCCCCAAATGGATGCCCTCCAGATGTGTTCCAACACGCTAGTTGATTTTCTTGGAGTTGCAAACTAATACACCTAGAAGTTACCAGATTAGGAAAGGATAATTCATAATGAGCCGAGGTGGCGCAGTGGTTAGAGTGCAGCACTGCAGGCTACTTCAGCTGACTGCTAGCTGCAGTTTGTCCGTTCAAAATCTCACCAGGCTCAAGGTTCACTCAGCCTTCTATCCTTCCGAGGTGGGTAAAATGAGGACCCAGATTGTTGGGGGCAATATGCTAACTCTGTAAACTGCTTAGAGAGGGCTGTAAAGCACTATGAAGCGGTATATAAGTCTAAGTGCTATTGCTATAATACAGAAAAGCAAACTTGTAATTTGTTTGTTTTTTAAAAAAAGATCTGATCTCAACCGACTTAAATTGGTTTGCAACTCATACCGGTTTTCTTGCTGTTGTTCTCCAGAGATTGACAACAGAATTCTTAGATCATTTATCGTTTAGGCTTTTAACATGTTAGCTGATTTGGGAGCCACCAACTTCATCCTAAAATATTTATTTTATTTTTATTTATTTATTTATTTATTAAACATTTATGCCGCTCATCTCTCTTACAAGGTGACTCTGGACAGCCACTTTCCTCAAAGGGTTAGATCATTTTATTATGGTGCCAAGGCTGAATTTGATTGTTGTAATTCTTTTGCTCGGCTTTAAGCGATGGAAGATCGGGAAGATCCTGTCTTATCCACATATAAAAGCGAATGCACAAGATGGAAAATTATGCAGTAGAGAAACTATCGGATCTTTATTGGGACTATTACTTTTATGTATCTGGAGAATCAGGGTGAAGCATCTGAGTCAAATGTGCTGAATTAAAGAAAAAGAGAGAGCGTGGCAGGAAGAAAGGAAACCCTGTGTGACACTTAATTATAAGTACATCTTAACCACCAGCCTCTTGAAAATCTGGGACACCAGGGGTTCAGTTCACATGTCATGCTAAGCCGCAAAACATGGTTTATGTATCACAATGGCTAGGTTCATACATGGCACTAAGTCAAGCAATCACATTATGGTTTAGTCTCATGTGTAAAAGTAGTCCAAATTTGCCACAGAATGTGTGATGCCAGGAGAGAAGGGTGGGGGGGTTGAAAATTTTATCTGCACTTTGCACTTGAAGCAATTCAGACTGGCAATCAGAAATTCAACTTTTCTGGCAGAATACCACTTGAATTTGCTTCTGCACAGGCAACTGAGAAATGGCAATATACGTAGAAATAGGTACATGAACCCTTTTTAGCACTATCGGAATGCTAGTAACACAAAAGCATTCAAATAATAATGTATTGAATTATTCAATGTACATCCCATCTTTTTTCTGGGAGCTCAAGACAGCATACATAGCAGTTTCCCTTAATTTTGTCCAACAGCAATCCAGTGGGGTAGGTTAGGTTGAGAGGAAATGACTGGTCCAAAATCACCTGTTAGCTGAAACAGGGACCTAAACCAGAATCTCCCAGTTCAAATTTATAATTTTAAACTATTATTCCACACTAGCCCTATTTAATTAAAATGAAATATCAATAGAAATCTTTCTTAGACTAAAACCTATTCTCTCAATTAGATCCAATTACACTTCAAATTCTGAAGAACATACTTCTTAGTCTCAATTCACTCAGGTTTATGTTGAAATCAAACCACCCAGAAGGAAATATCAGTATCACAAAATAGCCACTGTGACTGTGTGTAAAAAGTTCAAGCAAGAAATACAGTGAAGTTAATTTGATATATTCTGCGCAGAAGCAGCTCTCTTCCAGATTGTTAGCTACTACTTCTCCGCTGCAGCTGCTAGTGGAAGCAAGAGATACCTGACTTGCATGGCAACAGAGGCTTAGTTGTGTGCTCAGGTGTTCAAGGTAAATTGACAGAGGAAAGAATTCTAAGTAACATTACTGTTCTCTTTAGCCACAAAAGCTACTTACCTCCCCAGGCACTGCTTGCTGACGTTGCTATGGCTGGAGTACTTTGTACCGTAGGAACAAATGCAGGTTGAAGATCGAAGAGATCGGTAGAAAGGTTGGGCATGCTGAAAGTTTCAAGAAGAATACCAGTTACGCAAAAATCATACATTATCTCTGCATCTGAGGGAGCTGAAGTTGAAACTTCAATCTTCCAGAACATTGGAAACTGAATGAGAAACCTAACAAGCATCTTAAGTTCCACAACAGAAGCTTTGTTTACTGAATAGTTCACTTTATTTACTGCAATACAAGATTTAAATCTTAGGAAGAATCCATTCCATTTCAATCCCATTGTTGATTCAATTTGAGTATCAAGAATAACTGAGTCTATTTTTTTTTTTTTTAAGCAAAGCTGGCAACAAAAAGCTCCCCCCCCCCTTTATTCAAAGTGTCCTGAAAAAATGAAGGAAGTTTGGAGCCAGCATCTTGTTTGAACTGCCCATCAGATCCTTGGGGAAACTCCCCAAGCACCTTCTGAACATTGTCAAGATCCATTAGGCACTTGGGATAAATAGATTGAATAGGTATTTTCTCACTGCAGAGAGGGGTTCACTCGTAAATCTTCACAGAAATCTGTCCATGACAAGGAGTGAAGGTCAGTCCTCCCCACCCCACACACATTTTCAGGTCATGTTGTATTTTGTCCAAGACACCCGAAAGAGAAAGAGGGAGAAATATAATATGCAACTGTAAGATGAATCAGGTCCATGACTGTCATGGCGTCATTAACTCCTGCATAGCTTCAGACCTCCTAGCAAAAGGAAGGCAGATTGGAATGTCCGGCACAAGCACTATGGAAGCCTCAATTCCACCCCTGAGAGGGGATGAAAGGGAGTGTTGCTGAGCAACAGAGGGAGTAGAGTGATCCTTCACATCTAGCCCAGCCACATAAACAGGGTCTCACATCTCTTTATCTATGGAGCAGCCCTTCTAGATGCCAGCAGAATCTCATGGATGACAACAAATGCTCCCACTCTACTACGACTGCAGCTGATGCCAAACCCAAAACCCACAAGGGAGAACATCCCCGTTCTCCCCCACACAGGTTTGAGTAATGCAAGTCTCCAAGTCTCTCCCTCACTCACAACTAATCATGAAATGAAGTCAATTTCACTCATTAAAAGAGATTCCACAACCGCACTGAAAACCCCAGGGTTCCAGAGATTTGGCATTTTGGTGCCCTGGGGATGAAGACTGAGAGCTGGGACTCTGGCTCTCAGCCTCTCATCATATCCTTTATGGCCTGTCCTGACTGCAACCACATGTTCTGCAACCAACTGACTCCTCCCCTTCTCAGCCCCCAGAAACCCCCACCAGGTTGGGTAAATTTTCCAATGCAAAACAAAACAAACAAGCAGATCATGATTGTTCACCCTCCTATTAATTTTCTGGTAGCTTTTCCGTGACTAAAATATAAGCCCATGCCTACCTATTGGTAGTTGGGGCGGGGGCTGCAAAGAGGTCAACGGCAGGATTGGTGTTCACACTCTTTCCTGATAAAGTGCTTGGAGAAGCAGAAGTAGAAGTAGAATTGGAAACCACAGAAATCTCTCTCAATCGCTGTTCCTACAAAAAAAGAAAAAAAAGATGACGGTAGATGCTGCATTAGCCTTCTCACACAAAAAAGGTTGAATGCACCAGAAGTGAAACTTCATTATCTTGCGGAAATTAACCCACATCCCTCTCTTGTGACAGGACTATCTGGCAAAATACAAAAACAGATTGCTCAACTTTTTCCACAGAAAGCAATGGAATTTTTACATGATTTATATGATTTTTACAAGCTGATGACCTAGCCAAACCGCTTTTCAATGGAAAAGAGTCAAGCATTTATGTGACTCTCCCCTCATTGAGCTCAATGGAACCCAAATGTGTTCAGCCTTTGCTTGACTTGTGAATTGAAGCTGTGTTAAGGCATATTGTATGACAAACTGAGATTAAGATGACACCACGTGATAAATGACTGCAGCAACTCTCCCAAATGTTCATTAACTTGAGGGGGAGGGGGGGTGTTTCCATTCAGACAAAATGGCAAAAGCAAGAAAGTGGTCATTTTCTTGACGAAGCTTGATCTAATGCAGAGGTCTTCAAACTTGGCAACTTTAAGATTTGTGGACTTCAACTCCCAGAATTCTCCAGCCAGCTATGCTGAAGAATTCTGGGAGTTGAAGTCCACAAGTCTTAAAGTTGCCAAGTTTGGGGACCCCTGATCTAATGGGCTAAAATTAAGGACGCTTTTCTTAGGGATGCAGGAGAGATTGCTACTGCAAGTGCTCAGAGATGGGTGGCATGTAAATTTAGTAAGTGGCAGCAGCAACAAAAGCAGCTTTTACATGTCGGAGGTACTTAGCCCTGATGGCACAGAGGTTGAAGTGCAATATTGGAGGCCAACTCTGCTCACAGCCTGGAGTTTGATCCAGATGGGGCTCAAGGTTGACTCAGCCTTCCATCCTTCTGAGGTCAGTAAAATGAGGATCCAGAATGTTGGGGGCATTGACATTTTAAACCACCCAGAGAGTGCTGTAAAGCGCCATGGGTCGGTATAATATCAGTTTAAATGCTATTGGCTATTATGTCTACCAACTCAGGAGTTAGTACCTTCAGAGCCTGCAGTCTAGCTTGCTCCTCCTCCAGAGCCTGCTGTTTCTCTCTTTCATCCATTTTACTGAAGGACATTCCTGTGTTGGCCAGGGTGGAAACGGCACTGGAGAGAGTACTTGCTCTGAATTTTAGAGAAAACACACAGACACAAAAGCATTTAGCGGCTCTGAGCCTGAACAATCAGCCTAGAGAAGGAACCCATCTATTTTCTTGGGGGCAGGGGGCTACCCAGGAAGAGAACGAACCTCGTTATACAATTAAACATTCTCAAATCAATGAGAAAAAAAGAGGTGGATAGGCAGTCAGACTGCAATCCTTCACATACTTAACCAATCAAATAAAGATGTTTAAGAGTATCTGCAAATATGGCCAGAGATCTCCAAGGTGGGATGACTACCTGAGTTACATGAATAAATAATCTGAAATGGAAATATTAAGATACTGGTAATCTTACAACGATTCCTCTAGTGACTGTTTGAAATTACAATGGCACTAAAAAAAAGTGACTTATGACCAATCCTCACACTTAAAACCATTGCACCATACTCATAGTCACATGATCAAAATTTGGATCCTTGACAACTGGCATATATTTACAACAGTTGCAACATCCGAGAGTCACCATACTCTCCATTTGCAACTTTCCCAGCCAGCTTCTGACAAGCGCAGTCAATGTAGGAAGCTGGATTGGCTTAATGAGCATGTGATTCACTTAATGGCAATGATTTGCTTAACAGCCGTGGCAAAAAAGATCGTCAAAGCGAGCCTGATTCAATTAATTACTGCCTTGCTTAGCAATAGTCCCAACTGTAGTCATAAATTGAGGACTGTCTGTATACAAGTGGGAATTCTGTCAGGAATGAACAGCCTCGTGTTCCTTTCCCTCCTTTAGTATCATGTGATAGCATCACAATTTTTGGACTGTGGTAAGAACTGTTCAATAGGTTTCTATGCATTTTAATTGCCAGCACCTGGTATCATAACTTTTATTTTAACCAACTGTATTAGTGTAATCTATCCCCTGAAGAACAGGCAGGACTAGAATTAATCCGCCAGCTGTCCTCACAATGAAGGAAACTTGAGAGATTTGGTTGAAGTAAGAAAACACAGGTCCAGAGAAGAGATAGGAAAGTGCTAGTAGACATTGGCCAATGATCCAAGATGACAAGTAGCAACCAATTGCAAGCCTCGGGCAATTACCTGCTGGCAGCTGAAACTTCCTTGGTCTTCTTTCCTTCCAAAGAAGCCAGATGTTGCTCCAGGGCTTCAAGCAGACTGCTGGGAGCCTAAAGTTAAAAATCTATATATTGGATTCTAAAATTCATTGTATTTAACTTGCATTTTCTGTTCTGAATACTACAGAGTTAAATTTTAGTCTAAGACATCACAGCAAAATGCTTATAACGAATAGACTAATGGGATGGGAACCTCCATTTCTAGTATATACTCCAATTTAGCCACTTCTCTTGCTTACACCTGACAGAGAGAAAATAATCCAAACAAGGTCTTCTGTATAACAGGATGCAAATAATTACTAAGAACACAGAAGCTATAATAGACCATAGGTCAGGCTATAGGTCATCTAGCCAAAAATCATTTATTCTGAATGGCATCAGCTTTCCAAGATGCCAGGGGTTTTCCCACACCACTTTTAGCCAGATCAGCAAGGTGTTAAACTCAGAATCTTCTATAAGATTCTTGTAGACTATCCTTCTCAGTCTAGGGAAGTCTTGATATTTTATGTTGTCTTCTAGATCAACGTTTGTCAACCTTGGCAATATGAAAATGGGTGGACTTCAACTCCCGGAATTCCCTAGCCAATATCTTAAAGTTGCCACAGTTGAGAAACGCTGGTCCAGGCAAGTGGGTGCCCAGGCTTTTGTGGAGAAAGCTGGAGTTCCCAAATACAATACAGGTAGTCCTTGACTTATAACAGTTCCTTTAGTGACTGTCCAATGTTACAACGGTACTGAAAAAAGTGACTTATGACCGTTTTTCAGAGTTACCACCTTT
This sequence comes from Thermophis baileyi, assembly GCA_003457575.1. NCBI lineage: Eukaryota > Metazoa > Chordata > Lepidosauria > Squamata > Dipsadidae > Thermophis > Thermophis baileyi. The sequence goes on along the minus strand of QLTV01001769.1, from coordinate 1,874,084 downwards.
GCAGCATCCCCATGGTCAGGTGATAAAAATTCAGATGCTTGGCAGCTGACTCATATTTATGACGGTTGCTGTGTCCCAAGGTCATGTGGTCACCTTTTATGATCTTCTGACAAGCAAAGTCAGTGGGGAAAACAGATTCACTTAACAACTGGGTCACTAACTTAACAAATGCAGTGATTCACGTAACAACTATGGCAAGAAAGGTTGTAAAATGAGGCAAAGCTCACTTAACAAATGTTTCACTTAACAACAGAAGTTTTGGGCTCCACTGTGGTCATAAGTCGAGGACTACCTGTATCGTTAATACAATCTTTTCTGTTGCTGAACTTCCCTTGCTGTATAGTTATAGAAAGTACTGGTTTTAACTGGACCCCCTGGCCAAAGTAAGTATTACGGTTACGGTCCCTCTTTTCAGGGGATGCTAGTCTGGCTTGAGTGTTCACACTATTTGATCCTACGGTCTGCTTCCTTTATTACAGGCACTTGGAAGAGAATGCAAAGGGGCTATTTTTCAGCAATTTAGTGTCACTTCCTGCAAGTGTTTTTCCTGTTTGAAAAATGGTCTGGCCTGAAAGAAATCCCAGTTACACCTATCTATCAGGAAACAATTTAGTAAGAATTAAGAGATAAGAGAAAGATCATTTACAGATCATTTACAAATTGTAAACTCAGAGCAGGATGCTATGGGAGAATGAATGTATCGATTTATATCAAGTGAACTGTATCTTACAAATTCTTATTAATGGGCGTTCTGATCAATCAAACTAAAATCTTCAGGCTGAGTTTTTTTTTTTAACTTTATTGAACAGTTTTTTTAAAAAAAACAAAAATAGAAATGTATACAATTTCCTTCTTTTCAACATTTTTGCGTCAGTATACATTACTACTTATAGTTTTTCCCTCTTCTACTTCCCTTTTCCCGTCATACATATAGTTCACAAGTCGATTTATATACAACATATATAATAATGTACTTCATTTCTACTTTACATTCTATAAAGTAGTGAGGCTGTGTGAGTTTCAGACACAAAGTATTGGATAAACCAGGGCTGTCAAACTCGCGGCCCATGGGCCAGATGCGTCACACGCTGGTCACGCCCATGCCCGGTTTAGCGAAGGGGGGAAGTCACGATACATCACGTGACACTGCCGTGACGACGCAAGTTTGACACCCGTGGGATAAACAATCTATTCTATTTTGTATTTACTGACCTTATTTCTATATATTTCAAAGCAATCTAAAGGCAATGTATCCAATGAAGTGTGCCCAAAGCTAATATTTTTATTTTCCTTACCCCCATAATTCAAACAGGGCTTTATTAAGGCGTTAACTACACCTGTTTCCCTTTTTTATCATGTTAAACTTCACATATCACAAACCGATGGTAAATGTTCACTGGGGAGATGAGTACTGTAATTTTTAAAAACTCTGAGTTTTCACTGAATATTGTGCTAGCAAACATTTTCAGAAAGGAGCCATCTAGAGACACGACTTCCATCTCCCAGTGTTTAACACAGATAAAAAGCACCAAATTGCTGACATGGCAATCTGCAGGTAATGCAGGCCAAATGATTCTTGGTTAAACTGGACAACAAAGTAATAAAAAAGAGCTAAATAGCAACTGTGCAAATAGGAAGGAAGACGGGTAAGATGGGGTGGGTGGTACAGGCAAAGAGGCAGAAAAAACTAAAGCACTGTGTCAGCATAGTGACAGATGGACTCACATGATAGGAATCTACAGAAGCATTTGATGGAACTGTATAACTACTACTGCATCTGAATGACCAAAAGTTAGAAGCTGGCTAGTAGGAATTTCTCACAGTGTCTATAGCAGGGGTCTCCAAACTTGGCAACTTTAAGACTTGTGGATTTCAACTCCCAGAATTCCCTAGCCAGCATGGGAGTTGAAGTCCACAAGTCTTAAAGTTGCCAAGTTTGGAGATCCCCGGTCTATAGAACCACTCTGTTGTGCTAATTCTGTACAACCTTTCACACAAGCATCTAATGCTATCTTAGACACAATTAGACTGTCGGCTCATCTGTCTAGCCCTGTTTTATCACAATGAAAGAAAATGCCCTCCAAAATGTAAAGTTAAGATCTTGTCTTGTCCACTTAATACTATCTTGAAAACAGGATATTTGGGGCATTGAATCTTAACATTTTCTCCAAGTAAAGATAGAGTTGTTATTATACTTTTAGTCACTTAGATTTATAAGACTACCCAACTCAACACTGACTCTGGGCATTGTACAGATTTATAGAAACAGTTATAACACCTAAAACCAAAAATAAACGTAAGTATGATGGAGAGAACAGACATGCCTAAATGAAACAAACACTGTATACCAGAGAGGTACATCCTACCTATGCTAAAATTGGGGTTGATGGGTGTGCTTTTCAGAGATTGTTTAAAGCAGGGTTTCCCAACCATGGCAACCTGAAAATGTGTGGATCAGCTCCCAGAATTCCCCAGTCAGCTATGCTGGGAGTTGGAAGTCCACACATATCTTCAAGTTGCCAAGGCTGGGGAAACTCTTGTTTAAAGGCTTGCAGGGTCAGGACAGTGCCACTGTCTGGTGGATGTTATTCCAGGGGTTGACACTGTAGCAGAGAAGTTCGGGCTTCATACATCAGATAAGGTTATTTAACAGATGAGACATGAAACAAACTCACTTTCTCAGACACTATGGAGTACACAGAACTGATGGGAGAGAGGTGGCCTGAGATAGACAGATCCCCTAAGCCACAAAATAGGCGATAATCAGCACCTTGAACTACACTCGGAAGCTCAATAACTAGTGCAGATTTCATAGCAGAGGTATTGCACGGGCATACCGAGGGTAGCCACGAGACCACAGCGGAAGACGAGCGACTGTGACAAGGGACACGTCCAAGAAAGGGCACAATTGCTACACCAGATGAATCGGTGCAATAGCTCTTCTGGCTATAGCTACCATGTGCTCATTGAACAGGAATTTTGAGTCCACGAGGACTCCCAAATTGTGCACCTGTCTTGGATGGAAAGTGATACCCTATTCAGAACCAAAGATGGAGAATCTCTGACATCTGAGCAACCACTCTCCCACAGCCACTATGTCTTGTCGGGGTTCATTTTAAGCCTGTTCTCTCTCAGCCAAACTAAAACAGGTCCCAGTACTGGAACACTGACAGTAGAACCATCCCAAAGGTGCTTTTCAAAAGGCAACTGGACTTTCTTGGGTTTTTCCTTGAAAATGTTTCACTTCTCATCCAAGAAGTTTCTTCAGCCCAATGTATTAATATCAATAACATCACAGAATGAACATTAAGAAATCTTAGATCTATCATCTACCTGGAAGACACAGCAATAGAGATGTGAAGGCCCGGAAAAAAACCGGAAAAATTCAGAAAAAAAATGGGTTTTTTTCCGTTTTTTTCTTGAAGGCTTTTTTGTTTTTTCCCAAAAAAATTGGAAAAATTGAAAAACATTGTGGAATATTTTATTTTAACATGATGAATAAAATATTTTAAGACAGGGTGTTCAAATATTTTCCAAATCATTTCTAAAAAAAATGTATGCTATCAGATTATTCTAATTTCTGTGCACTGAGTAAGGACAAGCAAGTCCTAGGTAACAAACTGAACCCTCCACTGCAAGAACAGTGTGCATTTCTTCCTTTAGGACAGCGGTTCTCAACCTGTGGGTCGCGACCCCTTTGGGGGTCGAACGACCATTTCACAGGGGTCACCGCGCACGCTAGCCCGCCATCTTGGTGCCACCATCACTGCAGGGGTGAAATGCTCCCAGTTCGGCCGTGCCTGCGGGTCGCCGGACAGCTGGTAGCGACAG
>QLTV01001769.1:1852948-1869850 GCA_003457575.1 Thermophis baileyi | reverse complement strand
AGAAAAAAAAGTGCTAATGTCGCATTTTTTTCAATTTTTCCGAAAATTTCCGTTCCCCCCCCCCCCCAAAAAAAAAAACCAGAAAAAAAACGGGTTTTTTTCCGAGCTTCAAAATTTCCGGAAATTTTACATCTCTACACAGCAACATACAGACTACATTATATAGTCCATTCAGCATCAGTTATCAAGAATTTCACATAGAAACATTTCCCATGAGCACTTCTTAAAAGAGATAACTGAAGCTATGAATCTCTGCAACTCCACTGTATGGCCTAATCACTGAACTACCACCTCTCCCTCTTTGTTAAGCAGGGCGTTAACCATTACGGCACTGTCCCTCAAGCTGGCGAAATTGGAGAAGATGCTTGTATTTTAATAATGGCACAGTATGGATTTCAGCAAAACAGTCTGGTTGTAATGTACAGTATATGGATGTGTGTGTGTGTGTGTGTGTGTGTGTGTGTGTGTGTGTGTATGCATATCCTTCAATCTTTAGTAACAATATCTACAGAGAGCTCATGAAAATACTTAAAACAACTTGTTACTGATCAAACACAAACAGCTTACAGGAAAAAAATGACACTTATTTCCATATATAATATATATGGAAGAAAATGAATTCTCAGAATGTACAGAATGGATCACTCACTGTTAAAGCACAAATGCACAAAGGATTGGGATTAAATTAATATGAAATGTACACTGACCTGAGTAAGATCTGGAATGTCACCCTGATCAATTCCAACTTGCTGGGTTCACAAAAAAGGGAAAAAATGTACATTACTACATGCAGTGGCAATGAAAAGAAAGAACTGTGGACCTGAATGTCTACATAAAGCTAAGGGACCAGGGAGGACACGGACTGCTTTCTGAACTGGTACAATTCTAAATGCCACTTCCACCATAAATTTTAATATTAAGTGTTGATCCATTTCAAATACCGGAAAGAGCAAAAATAGCTTGTGAGAATTTTTGACACCACTTGGAAAAACAACTTCAGTAAATACCTCAGCACAGACATCTCTTAATTACAATTAATAGAAATCAGACGATCAAAATATCCCTTTCGCTGACATTTACATTCAACAACCACATAAAACCTACATTTGCAGGAAATTATGAGGCAAGAACTACAACATGCACTTATTACTGTACCAGTACAGAAAAGCTAAATGAAATACTGCTGATGTGACTGGATTTATTTACCTCTGCCACTTTGAGGAATTCTGATAGTTTGGTCATTCTGGCTAAAAACTTTTTGTAAATATCCAGACCTTCTTTGCACTGGTTCTTCTTCATATCAAAATATTTTTCTGAAGCATAAAATTCAAAGAAAAAATATTGTAAATAAAAAGGCTCCAAACATATGTATTTTATTAGGGGTATAATAGTCTGAGAAAATAAAATACATCCTAACCAAGAGCTTGATTAACATATAAGAATCTACCATATTTTTTTTACTATGGTGTTATAAGCTCTCGCGTTGTATTATTGAGGACAAATAAATGAAAATTTATTTCAGGCCTGTAAATGAAAAGCTTTAGAAAAGGCTTTTATCTCTGTCAGACCACAAATTAATAATTGCATTAGAAAAAGCTTTGGCTTTGTAACTCTGGGAGATTACAGTCAGGCTACTACAACAGTAATTATGCAAGCTTCATATGTATCTTCTTCAAGATACATATTAAAATTCTTAAAAACATTTTTAACCCGTGTAATTCAATGGTTATTAAAAAAAAACAGCAGATGGATCCTAAATTCAATTGTGGGTGAGAATTTAGATTAATAGAATTCTCATCCACAATTGAATTCTATTATTCTACTTTCCATTTTTTAACTTTATTATAAATTTTAAACAACGAAAGGAAATGTCAATCAATTTATTCCCAAGGAGTCTTTAGTGATGTTTAATGAGAATTTTTACTAACTCTTCAGCATCTTCTGAGCCACACAAGGCCTTTTTCATAGTTATGGATGAATGCAAATTTCTACAATTTTATCATTACTATGAAGATTAGGATGGTCCCAAGAAGTTGTATCTACATTCAGAATACTTTAAGAATTTGGTCTGCATTGATATACCAAGAATCAAGAATCTCCTCCAAACCATGTGTGGTACGCATAATTTCAGTCTTAATTTCATTAAACATAATTAGTTGGTTCACACATGGTTTGCTTTACCATGTTGTTTACACTTTTGTCAATTTATCCCCTCTCCCACTTCCAAAATTCAGATTAATTTAATACCAGGAAATAACAAACAGTACAAATTGCAACTCTAGAAACTTCTGTAGCTGTTTATTTTGGTAAGTGAAGTGTGCGTTCCTTGAGAACTAGTTAAGCTGCTGAAGTGTTATGGAACATTTTAACATCCCAGCTGGTCAAAGCTGTACAATAGTAGTGGTTTTTATTTTTTTTAAAAAAAGCAATTTCTAACATATTACGGATATAAGGCAGAGGAAGCTGTATGCGGATGTTGGAAAAGAATGCAACAGAGAAGCGCATCAGCAAAGGTATTATGTGTTGGCCAAGGGACATATGTGTGTGAGAGAAAAACAAATTGAGAAATAAGACAAACTAAACCAACAAAATAGAATATAAAGGAGTGATGGAAAATATTTAGAAAACCACATACGCATATTTTCATGTCTCCATTTTAAAATTATTTTTATTTCACATACCTAGTAGGTTAATGATCCCCTCATTATAGGCTGCAAAAAGCCTAATGGAATCTTTAAAGAGGAGCATGAAGGCAGCATTGATTACTCCATTGGTTAGTTCATTTGGGTTTGCCTGCACAGAAAACGGGGAAAATGAAGAGAGTTAAAACATGGAATAAAAACATTCCCTCATTCCCTTGGATACGTTTTATAGCAGCAAAGAGCAATTCCTAGGCTTACATCAAAATCAAGAAGTGCATCCAGCTGATTCTGAATAATTGGCAGGGTTTTCAAGAGTTTTTCAGTATTCATTGTCCTCATCACACCATCAATCCTTCAAAGACACAATGGGAAATACATCTGAAAGGTTTATCAGAATAATGTGTGCAGTGCAACAAAATTGCACTCTTATGTGTCAGAGTCTACTAAAACTGCTTTTCTGCATTACCCTGTTTCCCCCAAAATAAGACATCCCCTGATAATAAGCCCAATCGGGCTTTTGAGTGCATGGCAATAAGGCCAAGCGCTTATTTCAGGGTTCAAAAAAATATAAGACAGGGTCTTATTTTCGGGGAAACACGCGTATGTACATGGGTATGACTTCTGAAATCAAGTAGAAAAATAGGCAAAGAAAGGGATTTTTTTTCATTTTTCAAATCACATTATTGAATCTCTTTAAGGAATATTTCCTATTAATGTTATACCTGTATTCAAAATGCAGAAAAGGTGAACTGAAAACAGTATTGTAAGTATTTTAAATTGATGTAGCAATTTGGATCTTTGTTTTCTCTATGTACAGCAGTGGTTCTCAACCTTCCTAATGCCGCGACCCCCTCCCCGCCCCCTCCCCACGCGCGATGAGGTGACAAAGGGGGCGTGGTGGGCTAGCGCGCGCTTAGGCGACCCCTGTGAAAGGGTCATTCGACCCCCAAACGGGTCACGACTCACAGGTTGAGAACCGCTGATGTACAGTATTTCCTTTAAGCTGGTTCCATTCAACATCTGACCGCCAAATACAACAGCATGACAATCGAAGTGACCCTTACCCTCTTTTCATTTTGGTGAAATCAACTGCTACAAGTCTATAAGAAAGTGCTTTTTCATTCAAGTATCTGCTATATCGTCTGATGAAGGTAGACATATCATAGCCTGAAAATAAAGAAATGTTCAGTTAGACTTTTTATTTTATTTTTACATTCTTATAAGTTTTCTTCTGTGTTAAAAATTAGTCAGAATTTTTTTTACTATAATAGCCAGATATAATACAAGGTAAAAGAAAGGAAAGAAATTGGGAGTAAAAAATGCAAGGAAAATAGATAAGTCAGAATAAAGAAAAAGAAACATATAAAAAAGTTGCTTTACAACTTCATCACAAGTATAAACAAATTTAATAACTCTTCATCCTTTCTAAAGTTACATTTATTTCTTCATCCTATATCTTAACTATAAACAAATATATAAAGCATTATCTTTTCAATCCTGGTGTCAGCACAAAGATAGCCACAAGTAACAAAATGTTGTATTTTAACCTTAATCAATTAAACCAACTTTATATTAATTCATTTCACTTTTAACAGTTTTAATCTTTAATTATAAATATTGTCAAAGAATTTGATTTATCTTCATTTCTTCTTTGTCCCACTACACAGAGTACTTCAAATCTTTAAGAAGCATCTTCTGTAAATCCAATAGGAAAATTTTATTCAGGTCACTCTCTTGGTTTGTCATTTGCACTTCACTTTTAAATTTTAAAGCCTGAGCCAATTTCTTTTGTAGATCCAGTGAAACATTCTTTCCTAAATTGTTCTCTTCGCCTCTCAGTCTAAATTAATTTTTAAAACCATTTCTATCTTATCAAATATTTATTCTATATAGTCTATCCATAGAAGCAAACGTAATTACTTACATTGTTGATATTATGGCTACTATTTTCTGATTCCATTCTTCAAAAGTCTCCTTCAGTATTTCAATTTTATTATGTTTTCCACCATCTTGAAAACCTACATATCTTTCCTATAGCCCAAATCTTTAGTTCGTTCTAGTGTCCAGTTTTTGAAATCATGAAATTCTTTATGTTAATCTTGTAAAAACCAAAACAGGATCTGTTTCCCAGAAGGGGTGTGTTCTTCATAATTAATTCCAAAATCTTGTTATAAAAACTTCAATATTCCAATTTTATCTGGACTCTTAATCTGTTTATAACTTTCTAAGAAAAAGCTATCTTATTTAGCTTTTTGCTATTTCTTTCAGATTCTTTAAATTCTTAAGCTTATGATTAAAATGTTCTTTTATTCAGAATTAAAGGCAGACATTGTCATTCTAAAGATCTCTAATAGTTCAGAAGTAGTTAATAAGCAATTTCTGAAATTGATTAGAAAGTGAGGTTTGCTAAGTCCTTTAAAAATCTCCACTGCAGTTGCAAGCAAGATGGCTAACACGGTCATCTCCTGATGCTCAAACTCACAGGAATCTACTGTCCTACGATTTCTTGACATGAAGCAGCCATCCACAGCACATGTGGGAGATCTTCTGTCCTCTCTTTATCAATAGAGGGTCCAAGGAATTTATCTATTCATCTGTTTCTTGGTCTCTGTCATGATCATTTGTTCCCCTTCCACAGAGCCATATTCAAATCCCCTCAAAAGCCTTCTTATAACAATTCTTCTGGATGTATTGGGATCCAAATTAATTCCAGTTCCTTGGAATATCCATCTTCCAACTGCTTCAACTTGTAAACCTCTTGGTTACTAGCTAATTGATGTAGTCTCTATGAATGGCAGTATTAAATAAAAGCCAACAACACTTTGAAGAGTTGTTTTAGAACAATTTATGTCCTCATTATTCAGCTTGTAAATCATCAATAAGCTGGTATTTAGTAACTGACACTCTGACAAGTTGCTTACAATTCAAAATAAATTCTTTATTTATAGAGATCAGCAATAAACAAGCAAATAAAATCCATCAGTTAAAAAGCAAAAGACATGTTTCATGTTAATTGTTGCCTCAATTGAACTGCTACTACAATAAATTTTGTCTAGTGCGTAGGTGGTTTCACAGATTAAGACTGTAAAGTAAAAAGTGAGAGTAAAAATGGTCTGTTCCCCAGGTGCACTTAAGTAGTAAAAGAGGGATTATCATGTCCTTTTGAAGATCCTTATAAAAGCTACAGTAAAAAGATGTTGAATTGTCTCAATTTCCCAAAGGCAAGGAGAATGTTGGCGTATGTGCCAAGTAATAGCAATGATGGAAGGATGCTGCCTGGCCCTAAAAAATTCTTTTCCTCAAAGTAGAAGATTTGACAGCTGCAAATTCGATGCTCACCTTTAAAGCCCCAATCGTCTGAGGAATCACTGTTTTCATTATCCATAACAAAAATCTCACCAAGATAAAGAAACATAATAGGCTAATCAAATATGATTCAATTTAAATACAGAATATAAATTCAAACTTATTTTTTAAAGAAAAAGAATCCTTACCCTGCATGGCACTTTTATCCAGATAATTGTTGAGATTAAATAATGTATTTCGAGATGCCAAGTATTGAATAAAGCGCTGTGAACAAATGAATCAGAATTCAGATTATCTTTATTATCTTTCTGCAGATTATCTTTCTATAGAAATATTTTATATTGCTAATTTCTAAGCAAGTGTGTAGGTGACACATGAAATTGAGTCCTCAACTTACGACAATTGAGCCCAAAATTTATGTTATGAAATGAGAATTTGTTAAGTGAGTTTTGCCCCATTTTAAAACATTTCTTGCCATAGTTGTTAAGTGAATCACTGCAGTTGATAAGTTAGTAACCTGGTTGTTAAGTGAATCTGGCTTCCCCATTGACTTTGCTTGTCAGAAGGTTGCAAAAAAGAGATCAGATGACCCCGGGACATTGCAACTGTCATAAGTATGAACCAGTTGCCAAGTATCTGAATTTTGATCACATGATCATAGGGATGCTGCACAGATTGTAACTGTGAAAAACGGTCGTAAGTCACTTTTTCCAGTGCCGTTGTAACTTTGAACAATCACTAAATGAACTGTTGTAAATTGAGAACTACATGTAGTTCCTCGATCACCTAAACAAGAACTATTTCTTGTTTTTACTAAGGCAAACCAATTATATCTATTAATAGTTACAATTTTGCAATCACTAACCAGAGAGGCAAAAGTGGAGCAGAATGATGTAAGAGAAACTGATATGCAATGCATTTCATAGCAACTCTGGTTTACAAATGGTTCCATGGAAAAGGGAAATGGAAGCAAAATTCAACTGCACATTGCTCATTCTGCATGCATCTCACATATCATGGTTATAAAGAAGACATACATACTATTCTGAGATTATTCTCATGACAACTAAGCAAGATTTACATCTACACGTAATAGGAAAATAGAGCTAGTAGAAGGCAAAGACATTCTACTCTTAATGCTTTAATTGCTGCAAGGTGACACAACTAACAAGTTATTATCTCATTGTCCTTTGGGATTCTTCCAATTGTAAGATATGGGCTTTTTTGTTTGTTTGTTTTTTGCTTTAGTTTTCATTCTATTAGCTTCCTTCATGACTGAACACTATAAACCCCTTCAGGAAAATCTGCCACATTTATCTGAGGCAGGATCATCTCGATCCTGAAAAACTAGCCTCCTGTAAAGCAAATACCACTCTGTTTTGCAAATCAAGGGGAGACATTTTTGCATGCTAAGAGTGGAACTGATAGATTTTATGACAAACATGCCTTCTAAAAATAGCATATACACGGTTTGGGGATAAAGGACTGGTAACCAGACAACAATGGAGAGTGCATTGTTCAATTTCACCACAAAGTGAGCCTGGGATATATATTCAACTCATTCTCGTTCAGACTCCCCAAGAAGTATGAAACAGTCAAATGCTAACAGGCACAATGTTGTTAAAATGGCAAGTCGGCAATAGAACTCTTGAACTTTTAAGGGCAAAAATAAAACCTGCCAGGCTAGAATCTCACGAGAACATAGGATTTAGAAACTATACCAGCACTTGTGTAAGTATTTCATTTAGCACATTGCTAACTCAGTAATGGGGGCGGGGGGGGGGGAGAGAAGAAACTAACAAAGTAACTTTATATGCCAGTATTTGCTCTCTAATAAGGAGCTAGTTATGCAATTCCTCCTGAGGTTCTTGATGTTTCTACCATACTTGTCCTTTGGAGATTCACCAGGCACTTATTCTGAAACCACTCCCATTTTGAAATGAAACACTGTCTTGCAAAATGCTGCTTTCTTACCTCATTTCCATACATCATGAGGTGGTGCGTTGTAATTAGAGCTTTGAACACTACTACCCAGCTACTGTTTGCCGTCCTCTCAAAAAGCGTATCTGCTAACTGTGGAATATTCACATTCATCTCATTTGTGCATTGAATTAAATCTGAAATTTAAAAACAAGATGTTTAATAAATATTTATTTATTTATCTATCAAATTTGTTTGCCGCCAGTCTCACCACAAGGTGATTTTTTTATACCCACAAAAGCTCAAAAAGGGGATATGTTCAAGAGTATTCTGGACTCCTAAACTTCACTCTCGTATTCAACCAACTACAAGTAGTCCTCATTTAGCAGTTACAATAGTGATGAAAAAGTAACTTTAAGATCATTCCTCGTAGTTATGACCTTTCCAGGTCTGTAAAGCAAAGGAAAGCTGAAACAACATCAAAGGCAGTTGTAGTTTCACTTACTAACTGCTTCGGTTAACGATCAAATTGCCTCTCCCGATTGTGATGGCTAAACAAGGACTACTTGCGTTCTTCACCTTTCACACATTAACTGGGGAAAGTTTCTTGTATATGAAATTACATTAAGCACTTTCTAACTGTTCCATTATGATTCCACATCTTTAGTATCAAGCAACTTTCTTTTACAGCATCATTTTGGTTCTCTGGTAAAAATGACGCTTGCTGAATCAAGCAGACACATCTATCCATCCTTTACAAACAGGAACTGATGTATACATCTAAAAGAAAAGTTTTACCAAATCAGAAGTGGCAAATTGTGTTTAGAGCACGACAGGATTAGAAATAGAGTATATCGTTACTGACACGTAGACAAATGCCTAAAATAATGTATCAAGCCAAAACTGGAGGGCGGGACAGAGACTGGAGTCCCTTCCAGTACTTCAAGACTCTCGGATTATTATTCACTAACATTTTGAACGTGCTAAAAAAAAATAGGTAAAAATGTTATGGGAAGCAATTGGGCAGGTTTGAAAGACATGTGCAGAGAAATAGCACAACCCCAAACTTCACTGATTATACAAGCAGTGAGAAAATACAAATAGTGCTGGATTGTCTACAATCATTTCACACATAAATATCAGCTTGTTTCAGCAAAATCAGACACCTTAAATTCAAACGAATTATAGCATTATATTTCCAATGTGCTTAAAAAAAACTAATTCCTTAATAAATATTTGTTAGTTTATAGAGATCTTACCTTGAAATAACATAAAATTGGCACAGACGACTATTTTATAGCAAAAATAAGGAGAACCATGTTACTTCTTAAATGAAAGACAAGGATGAGGAGAAATAGTAACCTGATAAACCAGCTGAGAAATATGAACAGAAAATGAATATAGGAGGAGGTTGGGCCAAAGATTCAAGCTCAAATATTCCCAGTTTGCTCAGGCCTCTAAAAGTTACCACTTTCCTAGAAATTTCCTACTCCTTATTTTCCAAACCATCATTTCCTACTTCCATTTTCTTGATATTGCTGTTCCTGGGAAATCACAAAGGAAGAGCCTTTCAACTCAGGAATTGGTCCTGCGCAAAATGTAGATGCAGATGAACTTGATCTTTGTCCATGTTCTGCAGCTAGTTCTATCAACCTGACCCAGCATAGCATGTACAGTCATTCTTCATCATAGAAAGGCAAGTCTGCATCATAGAGATGAGTGATAATATTCCTGTCCTTCAGAGAAAGCACAGACTCACTGATGCCCTCCCAATGTTCTTCGATCAGACTATGAGAGTCCATGACAGCTACAGAGGGCAAAGAGCAATAAAGAATTTCTGCAGACTATCAAAGTATCAGCCACTCCTTCTCTTAACACCTAATCTTAAGGGATCAATATACAAGCCCTTGCAAATCAAGTATGGAAGAGTAGTATATCTCTTTCCAACTCACGGTCTACTTCGAATTTAGCCTATCCTTCTGAAGTGTTCAGTCCAATTCATTCACATACATATATCTGGAACAAGAAACTATATCTGTGTAGTTGATACTGGATGAAATGCTCAAAGCAAACATGGGAGGGAAATTCCTCACAAGAAAAACAGTGGTTACTTCAGAACCTGTATAAATACATTAAAATATATTATTTTACTGCAATTATAATGTATTTTAAATATAAATACATTGCTGATCTGCACAAAATCCCAGCAAATTGAAGCTTGAGCCTTTTGTTCGGTGCTTCAAGACCACAAATGAGAAAAGATAACCACTGTTTGATACCTATGATTTGTTCAAACTGGACACCCTAAATTATACCGTAGTGCCAAGATATAAAGTAATAGCTGGAATTTTTCCCTCTATTCATGAAGGATCACTCAATTAGCTGCTGATTATATGAATACTGTGGTTATTCAAAGTGGCCCATTGGATTTCCCAGCGTATCACTGTTATCTATATATACTGCATTTCTTCATTTTCCCTAGATGTGCAAACTGGACTTTAGGGGGGGAAATACAGTATTCCTACTGCAATAACAAGCAGTGTAATTCATTGCATTCATTTCAGATCCTATCGTATTTGTTTGCATTACAATGACAATTTTGTACTGTTTTGTGAATTATAAGAAGCTGCATTAAAACAGCATTTTTTATGAATTGCTGCCTGTTAAGTCTCAACCTAAAACCTCATAAAAAGGCCTGATAAAGTTTTCTAGAAAACAGATTTCTGCAACCAGGAAGGAATCTCTTTTCTTTCCAGGATTTTGATTCACTGGGTGTTTTCAGTCTTTTTCACAAAGACTGTTCATTATTATACATTTTATATCTGTTGCCTCGATGGACTTTTAATAACAGTCATCTACACACTAGACTAGACTGAAGCTAAACCTAGAAAAAAAAATCAATGAAGCAATTAAGTGAGAATGGAGGCTTATATTAAAGGTTAATAGGCATAGAATCATAAAATGATGGTAAAAAATATGAAATCTGAATCCTAATTCATCAATTATGATGTGTTTTCAAGAAGGAACAAGATTCAAGCACTCTGAAATGCAAAACTGGGCAATCTAACTCGGCCATGCCCTCTACGTCACAAAGGAGTAGTGACTCCTTTGAGTATCGAATTAGAGATACTCTTATTTTTCAAAAAGAATCCAATGGTTTCCCTGTCCAGCCTGCCTATGAGTAACTAAAGATATGATCCAATTCTGATTTCCTCTTATCAAATGCAAGCTATAAATCTGCAGACTTTTCTGCGCTACTGATAATCCCGAGGTATAACTAATGTTTAGGGACTACCACTTGGCTTGCAAAACCCAAAACATGTAGAATAGAAGCAAGCCATCACAAGAAGTGGCAAGTCTACCACCCCCACTGTCTGGGAAGAGTGGTAACTATATCCCCAGATACAGCATTGCTGGTGTATGACATTGTTGCCCAGCAGCTGGCTCATAATACCGTGTTTCCCAGAAAATACGACATGTCCCAAAATTAAGGCCAAGCCTGATTTTTGGAGTGGCCGTAAATAAGCCCTAGTGAAGGGTTGGGCGTGGCCAGCACAGGAGGCAGCCCTTCCCTTCCCCAGTCAGCTAATGGCAGCTGGGGCCCTTAATCGCGACCCGCAGATCAGCTGAGCTGATCGGGAACTGCCTCTCGTTCTATCTCTCCCCAGCGTTCTTAGTGCTCGCCCGCCTCCCATCTATCCACCCCCTCGACTGCAAACTCCCGCCCCACTCACAAGAGAGCAGCCGCCCAGCACCTCTTGCCACGTGGTGCCCACCCAGCGGGCAACCCCCCCTCCGGCCGGGCAGAGCACCACTCACCGACCGAGCAGTATCCCAGGATCACGATGTGGGCGAAGCCAGTGAGCACGAGGTCCTTGAGGAGTCCATGCCGCCACCACCCAGCACTGAGGATGGCTTCCTCTGCGGCTTCCAAACCCTGACTGGAAGCCGCTGGAAACAGAGAAGAGGTCGGTCGGGCCAGCCGCCGAGTCTTCCGGGAGCTGGGACAGCCGCATGGAGCTAGAGCCATAGAGCGGGAAGTGCACTCCCAGAGCGGCCGCTGCCGGAAGACTCTCTGCACTGGCAACAGCCGCTCTGGGAGTGTGCTTCCCGCTCTATGGTTCCCCATGCGGGGCTGCAGCTCCCTTCACCCTTCGCCACCTTTCTGCCCCGGCTGCCGGAAGACTCTCTGCCCCGGCTCCAGGAAGACTCGGCAGCAGGCGGCTGGCCCGACTGTCCCTTCTCCGCTTCCAGCCGGGTACTCACCGGCTTCGCCCACATTGACATAGTGAGGCCTGGGAGGCACGCGAGCGGTGGGGGGCAGGCGCTCACGCGGCTTGGCGCCTTCAGGCCGCTTGCCTTCCAACATCCCACGTGGGAGGGGAGGGGCTTGATGGTGGCACGCAGAGGGAGCCTCTCTCTGCCGGACTCCTGGCTGTGAGTGCACAGGCTGCCCGGTGGGCACCACGTGGCAAGAGGTGCCAGGCGGCTGCGCTCTTGCGAGCAGGTGACCATGCTCGACGCCTCTTCCACCCCCAAAATAATAAGACCCCTCGATAATAAGGCCAAGCCCTTATTGGGGGGGGGGGGCAAAAGAAAATAAGACCCTGTATTATTTTCGGAGAAACACGGTATTAAGCTATCCTCTAGTCTTGATCCACCTAGAATATGCTGGTTTGCACTGCCTGCCCTAGAGTGAAGCAGGCTCGTTTGATATTGAATCAATTTGAAGCTTTTATTCTCGAGTGTAAAGCAATCTGCAGAATGAGAACTATCAATTACTATTACTTAAAAATGGTTTAAAAACTTGTGCTGTGTAGCTAAAGCCACTATTGGCAAGTACAGATAAACTGCCAGCAAGAATGCTGTTATAATAAATCAACATAACTGCCCGATATTCACAATCACAATAGGAAAACTATAAAACCTTCTGTACTGAAAATCCATTATTGATTAGTGAACAACATCACATCTAGCAGATAAGAAACTGTGAAAAATGCCTATCTAGAACATGATGGCTAGCCTGAACTGCATTCCTGGATCACATGATTTCTGAACAATTTTTATCAAGCAATAAATCTGAGTTAACATTTTATTTTTTTTAAAAAGCAGAATCCCATCTCTGCTGCAGTATGATTTGCAACCTTCAACTGGACAAGTTCACTGGGTCATTATGGGCCAATCATTGGTTATGTCTGCACTACTGCCTGAATTACTGACTGGTCAGCCAGGTTTTTAGCCTAGTATATTGTGTGAATCCAGACTGGCATTTAATTTCTGGCTCCTTGTGCACGCAAATCCAGAAACGTTAATTAGTAAACCATACCTCAGTTCAAACATAGCCACTATCTCTCAGTCAAATCTATCTCACAAGGTTGTGTTGAAGGAAAAAAATTATGTAGGTCACTGCGCATCTGCAGAAAAGGCAAATTTGATAATTATGTGTCCATCTTCTTCACACACACACATCCCATGCATTATTGGAACCAGACCAAAGTACCGTATTTTTCGGAGTATAAGACGCACTTCCCCCCCGCCAAAAGAGGGTGGAAATGTTGGTGCGTCTTATACACCGAATACAGCCATTTTTGGCCTCCCGAAGCCCCGCTCCACGCGAAAACGGGTGCGCAGAGGGTTTGGGAGGTCTGCAGAGTGCTTCTGGTGGCTGGGGGAGGGCAAAAATGTCCCCGTTTTTGCAAAAAACAGGCAAAAAAAGGCCCATTTTTCACAAAAACGGGGTGTGCAGAGGGTTTGGGAGGTCTGCAGAGTGCTCCTGGGGGCTGGGGGAGGGCAAAAACTTTTTTTTTCTTACTTACCTCTTTGAAATCTTGGTGCGTCTTATACACCAGTGCATCTTATAGTCTGAAAAATACGGTAGGTTCAAAGTGCATCATTTTTTTGAAAGATGCAAAATTTTATAATTCTATTTAATATCCAAGTAGAAATATCATTGCCACCCACAGCAAAGTAAGGGGATTTGCTGATTTGACTCTAGTAAGCATTTTAACTGCCAATAAAAGTTTTAAAAGTGAAAGTTATAAGAGTAGCTGAAAAAAAATTTAAGTTCTAAAGAGTGGCTAGGAAGGAAAAATTGGCATGCCTGAGCAATTATCCTAAAAGCAAGCACTCAACACTAGTTTGAGCATGTGTTTGTATATTTATCATATTATAAACATAAATGCTCTAAATCACTCAAATTGAGAGGTAGCAGACATTCCACGATATAAAGCACAGTATGGTATTGTTATTTTGTTCTTTGGGCCACCATCAGCTGAGCCACAGTGATTAAACTCCTATATTGTGCCAAATGATAATGTCAGGGTTTGCACAATTGAAATGCTAAGAAACCACATTATGCATTAGTAAGATATGTAAACCCACCTAATGGATGGGTTTATATATATCATGTAAGACATAACGTAATTAATTTGGTTTGGCCTAATACCGTACAATCTGTGAATGGAGCCACTGTGATTTATTACCATATTGAATCATAACACAATTTGTTTAACAAATACATGTCTGCACTACTGGCTTCTATATTTTCATAATTAATGCTAGGATACTAATCCTAGGGAAAATAGCTTGAAATGTAAACAATGCAACAAAGACGCAAGAATGAAACAACATATAATGTAATTTAAAGCAACTAGTGTGAACGACCGACTAGGAAATGCAACAGTCAATATTGGGACATTATACTCAGTTTAATCAGACTTTTGCCCCTGCTATAAATAATAAATACCTAGCTTTAAATCAATGCACATGTAATATGCAGAAGCAATACTTAATGTGCACGAGAGCTCATATATGATCTGAAAGTTTATGACCTGAAGTGAATTGAACGGGAGCATTCTGAATTTTGTTTCTCTTCTGATCAAAACCTACTTTCTGCTCTTAAATTATATTACTTTTCACTTTTCCTCCAGAATGCTATTTTAATAATCTTTATTGCTGTAAAAAAATTGAAGAATGAAGGAATGTTCATAAATCCTAGCTACTGTTATGTGCAGGATCACAGAGAAAGGGGGAAAATTTAAATACAGCACTGGCAATGCTTTTTTTAAAAAATATATATTATTCTATCCCTGTGCTGCAAAAGGAATTCAAGACAACAAAAGCAGCAGTACAGGACATTTTTTAAACGTAAGTATACAGTATGTATAGGAACCCAGCATGGCAGCATTTGTTAACCTTTTTGTACTATGAACATCCAATGATGTCATTCAACATCACATCAGCTTACCTTACATTCTCACCATTAAATAAGACATTTTCCAAACAAAAGAAACAGGGTGAATTTAGCAGCATTGTATAGATTTTTCCCACCATGCTGAACAAAAATCAAACAAGCATTTCACATGCCTTCTTGAATTTAATTCTTTCTTTGCACTATGGCATAGACATAATGCTTAAATGAATCTAGTGGAACTCATTTGAACTGTGTGTGCTGCAATAGATTAAATCTATTTTCTTTTTTAAAATATCACTATTTTCAATGTTATTGAGCAACCCTATCCTGTTGTTCACTTCCTAACTTCCTTGTACAATTGAGTTTACTGATTTTAAGCTGACATTTGAACAGGAAGTAAAAACCAGAAGACATACAAAATCTCTACAGACTATAAATGAAAAATATCTTGGGACTGTAGTTAGTAGAGATGAAATGTCAAAGCAAGTTTAAGAATTTGAAGAAGCAATAAGTTTTTAGGTGCCATAAGATTTTGCTGCTCCTACAACAATTATCCTTCTAGAACTAAACAACTGATCTCTGCTACCTTTCTGAAAGTAAATAAACATTAGCATGTACGGCTTAAATAGATATAGTTCTCCAGAGTAAATAATGCACCTATATGTCAAGTAGTTTTTTCCAGGCTAGCATCTTCTATTACAACAACCACAATTCTATAGTCAGCAACAGTCAGGCAAACTGAAAGGTTAGGAAATGACAATCTCATATTAGCACTGCTAATTGCAGTGCTAAGTGCCGATGATGATGCATGCATGCTTTAGTGACAAAGTAAACTTGTTGCTAGGAGAGTATAGAACAGGTAGTATTGTCTCAAAAGAAATGTAAAGTGTACATATTTCTATGCGCAACATCAAAGAGTAAAAGCAGATGTTTCTTACCAATGTGCCTTTTTGCAGAATAAAACATGAGAATGATATCTGTTTCATACTATGAAATAAACACTTCTTTAGAAAGTCAAAGTGATGCAAACTTAATGCCACACTATAACTTTTGCTCCATTATAACAGGAAAATACAGAAAGGAACAGTGAAAGTTTCAATAAAAGTACATGCCCTGGGACTGCATTTAATATCAGCATAATTCCAAAGAGCAACTAGAAGATTCCTGATTAATCAATAATTTATTATCTATGTTGCTTACTAAATTGCAAAGTAATATTATTGGGCTCAGATCTTTGGCTTACTAGTTGTCCTTGCTTAATCCTAGAAGCTAAGCAGGGTTGGCCCCAGTTAGCATTTGAATGGGGCCAACCAGGGAATCCCAGGCTGTTGGCTACATTTGGAAATAAACAAAAACATTCTGGATTAAAGCAAGGTTAAGCCACTTTCTTAATGCTGTCAAAATAACTGCATGAAGGCAGCCAGAATGAAGCTTTTTAAAAATAATAATAGTGATAGCTGGATAAAAATACCAAATCCAGTATAAATATGGCTGACTGCAACCAACCATAATAAAATAATGCAAGATCATCGCTCATATTTGTTACAAAGAACGGAATAAGAAAGGTAGCAACAACGGTGCATTGGAATATCTGCCAGAAATACTACTTGCCTGCAAGAACTGGTGAGAACACAAAGTAGAAGAAGTAATAGAAAATGAAAAAGCCAAAGAGCTCTGGGACAGATAAGCAGATGCCACATGACAGACTTAACAATTGCTAAGAAAGACACAAAAAAAGTCTGGATAGTGGACGTGGCAGTACCTGGAAACAGCAGAAGAAAAAAAAAAACTGGAGAAAAATCCCAAAACACAAAAAAAAAAAAAAAAATTGCAAAACAACAC
>QLTV01001769.1:1837952-1841183 GCA_003457575.1 Thermophis baileyi | reverse complement strand
CAGGCTTATTGGTCTGTCGTTTCCTGGTTCTTTTTCTTTTTTCCTTTTTTGAAGATGGGAACTACATCAGCTCTTTTCCAGTCCTCTGGCAGTTCCCCGGTGCTCCAGGATCTTTGAAAGATATAGTTCAGTGGTTCTGAGATCTCGTCTGCCAGTTCCTTCAGAACCTTGGGGTGTAATCCATCCAGTCCTGGTGATTTGAACTCGTCTAGGGTAGACAGGTGCTCACTTACCATTTTCTTCCCTATTTTAACTTATGTTCCTAATCTGTTGTTTGTGGTACTGTTTTTGATAGGTTGGACTGTTTTTTCCCTTTGTGTAAAGACAGATGCAGAAAATGAGTTAAGTAGTTCTGCTTTCTCCCTGTTGCTTGTCACCTTCTTGCCACGTTCTCCCAGCAATGGACCAATTGTTTCCTTGACATTTTTCTTGTTTTTAACATGTTGGAAGAAGCTTTTTTTGTTATTTTTTACTTTTGTCGCAAGCCTTTGTTCGTTGTGAGCCTTAGCTTTCCTCACTTCATCTTTGCAGGCTCGGGTTATTTGCTGATATTCTGCCTTAGTTATTTGCCCCACTTTCCACTTTTTATACTTATCCTTTTTGTCTTTCAATTTGTCAGAGAGTTCTTTATGCAGCCATGCTGGTTTCTTTTGAGAGCTGTTATCTTTCTTTATAATACTTTGGTAAGACCACACTTAGAATACTACATCCAGCTTTTGTCGCCACAATGTAAAAAAGAACATTTCCGGAATTGGGTATGTCTAGCTTAATGAAAAGAAGGACTAGGGGTGACATGATAGCAGTGTTCCAATATCTAAGGGGTTGCCACAAAGAAGAGGTAGTCAGCCTATTCTCCAAAGCACCTGAAGGTAGGACAAGAAGCAATGGATGGAAATTAATCAAGGAGAGAACCAACCTAGACTTAAGGAGAAATTTTTTGACAGAACAATTAATCAGTGGAACAACTTGCCTCCAGAAGTTATGGATGCTCCAACACTGGAAGTTTTTAAGAAGAGATTGGACAACCATTTGTCTGAAATGGGATAGGCCTTCCTGCCTGAGCAGGGGGTTGGACTAGAAGACCTCCAAGGTACCTTCCAACTGTTATTCTGTCTGGACTAATTGGAAGGATCAATGATGAACTAATAAAACAGTCAACATCTGTCAGACAACAACCATTGTAGATAACAATCAGTAGGTATTTCGTACATTCTGAAGTAGCTATAATGGGAGATAATTCAGAATATAATTCATAACCGAAAGGGGATGATACCAGAAATTCAGGTAGCCCAATGGGACCAGCAGGGTCAACCTGGAAAGCCTTTAGGTCCCTGTTAAGAACAACAAAGGCAAGAAAGCAACTTCACTGGTCATTATATCCTGCTTAAATTTTCTCCCAAAATAAGAGGATTCTCTTCACATATTGCCTACTGCCAGAGTTGTTCTCTTTACAAAATGTGCAGCCAGGTCACATTTTTCTTGTCCTCTTCCTTCCTCATTCCATTAATTATGCCAATGGTTCTACTTTCCTGATCTACAAAGTAAAATATACATCAGAAAAAAGCAAAAAAAGAAAACTTGCTTGACTGGTTAAAATAAATACCCTGAGCCCACACAGCTTTGTTCTCCTTTTTATGGCGTGAATGTTAAAGGAAACATCAACACAAAGGAAAGCATATATTTGAAAGTTTTGCTAGCGGCCTCCGATCACTGAATAAAGCCCAACGTTTCACTGTTCTTTATTCTTGAGCTTTCAGAGATAGGTTGACATGTGGGAACTCTCAAACTGCCTCTGAAAATTTAAATACAGTACGGGTAGTCCTCGACTTACGACCACAATTGAGGCCAACGTTTCTAAGCAAGTGAGCCATGCTACATTTTAGGATCTTTTTGCCACAGTTGTTAAGTGAACCACTGCAGTTATTAAGTGAATCCTGTGGTTGTGAATCCCACTCCAATATTTCTTTGCTTTGTCACATGTCCACCATAAATGATAAAAGATCTCCCCTTCACTTTTGCATTTCCAACATTCGTTTGAAATACTTTTATACATTCTTGACATCATCTTATAGAAATTTTCTTTTAAATTATAATTTAGTGTAAATTTTAAACCTTTCATCCACATATTCTCCCATTGTTCAAGCATTACATTATGCCCAAAGTTCTGTGCCCACTGAGTCATGTAGTACTTTATATCAGGGGTCTCCAACCTTGGCAACTTTAAGACTTGTGGACTTCAACTCCCAGAATTCCTCAGCCAGCAAAGCTGGCTGAGGAATTCTGGGAGTTGAAGTCCAAAAGTCTTAAAGTTGCCAAGGTTGGAGACCCCTGCTTTATATAGTCATTCTCTAAATTCAAATTCAATAACAATTTATAGACCTTGGCAATAATAGGTTCATCACTACCGCACAGTAGGATTTCCAATTCATTTTTCACAAAACCAAACCCGTAACTCTTTTTGATTTAAATCATTCTTTCAACTGCAAATATGTAAACCAATGGAAGACACGTCCTTCTGATTCTAACTCCTCTTTAGAACTTAAGGATAGGTTGCAAATGGTGATGCTGCAACCATACCAGTTGTCAAGCACCTGTATTTTGATCACGTGGCCATGGGGTTGCTGCAATGGTCATAAGTGTGAGAAGCAGTCATGGCACCCAACGACTGCCAGAAATGAGCTACTTTTCCTCTTATGCGTCCAGAAAGACACACATGGATTTCCTATCATGCACCCCACCTCTTAATGAATTTCTAACAATGGTTTGTGCAGAGCATTTCGATTGATGCCTTCAACTTATGACCATTATTGGGATCAGAATTATTGTTACTAAGCAAGGTAGTTTTTAGGTGAGCCTAAACCCAATTTTACAACCTTCGTTGCCATGGTTGTTAAGCGAATCACTACAGCTGTTAAATGACTCGGGTGGTTGTTTAGTGAATTCGGCTTCCCCATTAACTTTGCTTGTGGGAAATCAGCTGGAAAAGTTGCAAATGGCAAGGACTTTATTCTGATATGCTACAACCATGTCTATGGAGATTCTGTTATCCAGGTCATGGTTGTCCCATAGGTGCTTTTTTAAGAGGCAACTGGACTTTCTTGAAGGCTCCACACCCATTTGCACTACTCAGGTGACCCTGACGACACAGACAAACCTCCAAGTGGCCTCAATGACTCGCTAAAAGGATGCAAAGGACCAGCTTTGTTGCAGGGAGTATAAATCCTTCCATTC
>QLTV01001769.1:1812952-1835452 GCA_003457575.1 Thermophis baileyi | reverse complement strand
CTATACACAATCATAGCCCTCATCCTGGTTTTTTTGACCCAAGACTTCCCTGCAGAAATGAAGTAGGATTGCCAACTGGAATCCAGAAACTGGCTGGCATTTTCCTCCCTGTAGCACAGACGCAGCCTTTTGGTGGTCTCCAAGCATGGTGGAGTTAGAAAAATAGCTTAACAATTTCCCAAAGTTTCTCTTGAAAATTACAACACGGAAGCCTGTGAATGCAGCTTATGTTCAATTCTGCCCAAGTGAGGAGACAATAGCAATAGCGCTTAGACTTATATACCGCTTCATAGTACTTTATCACTGTCTTTAAGCGGTTTACAGAGTCATTATATTGCCCCCAACAATCTGGGTCCTCATTTTACCGACCTTGGAAGGATGGAAGGCTGAGTCAACCTTGAGCCGGTTGGGATTGAACTCCACATTTTTGGCAGAGTTTGCTTGCAATACTGCATTCCTAACCACTACGCCACTTTTACAAACAAAGAGACAAACAAAGGGATGGATTTTACTCTCCAAAGATGAGTTCCACTGGCAAAAGAAGTGGTATATTTACACTCTTGGATTTAGTCAAGAAAATGGCAAACATTTTATATAAAAAAAACCTAAACTTTCCCCTCCCACCAAAGTTACTTTCCCTAACTTCTAATATTTAGCCCTTATTTTCCTAGCATCGATCAGTACCAGCTGCTATAATAGACCTAGCTTCTGTTAAGTAGCCAGGACGTAGAAAAAAAAAAAAAACAGTCACAAGTAACTACAGTGTTTAATGTTGACACTGCGAGGCTTTTGTTCCTGTTAATGTCCAAAGAAGCCAAGTTCAGGTCTTAAAATGGGTACCATTCAGATCCTCACTGGAAGAAGCAATGAAGGAAATGACTAAAGGATGCCATTCCGATCAACCACACCCCAGTCTTTTTGCGGATGACCCACTCCTTCCGTGACTCCATCTTCACAGCACGAGGAAAGCAGCCATCGGATGTCTTCTTCTGCTCTGCAGCAATTCCAGTCTCTGCTCCATCATTCAAATGACCTGATTTCGGTGTGCAAAAATAAAAATAAAAATAAAAAATCAAGCTAACCAAGGAACCAATCCATGCCTTCTCCTCTTCACACTTTGGATTGCCTCTCGTCTGTCCATTCCTGTTTCGTATTTTGCAGAGCTTGAGTTCTTTGCTCGTCTACCTGAACGTAGTCCACTCGTTGTTCTTCAGAGAGGAAAGGTTTCTGCAGAATGATTAGCAATAGCAATAGCAGTTAGACTTATATACCGCTTCACAGTGCTTTACAGCCCTCTCTAAGCGGTTCACAGAGCCAGCCTATTGCCCCCAACAATCTGGGTCCTCATTTTACCCACCTCGGAAGGATGAAAGGCTGAGTCAACTGATGGATGGATGGATGGATGGATGGATGGATGGATGGATGGATGGATGGATGGATGGATAGATAGATAGATAGATAGATAGATAGATAGATAGATAGATAGATAGCAATAGCAATAGCACTTAGACTTATATACCGCTTCACAGTGCTTTACAGCCCTCTCTAAGAAGTTTACCGAGTCAGCATATTGCCCCCAACAATCTGGGTCCTCATTTTACCCACCTCGGAAGGATGGAAGGCTGAGTCAACCTTGAGCCGGTGAGATTTGAATCGCCGAACTGCAGCTAGCAGTCAGCTGAAGTAGCTTACAGTGCTGCACTCTAACCACTGCGCCACCTCGGCTCATAAGGCAATAAAACGTAAATACAAGGATCTAGGAAAATGCTAGGGTTACATCACTTATCCTCTTATCAGGCGGGAAAGCCTAGGTTCACATATGAAGGTCCAATTAAACTGATTTATTATTACTCATGCCTATGTATAGGAATCTCCTCAACTAACAGTTAGCACCTGCTTGGAGCTAGTTACCTGTCTAAGGTTTAAGTGCGGTTGGACTTTGTTTGTAGCTACACAGGGATTCTAGGCTGATTCCTCTTTTAACTCCACCCCCAGGTTCTGCCACTCATTCTCCTACATCTCTCCTCTTTCACATCCTTAGTGGCTTCCCCCCCCCACCAGCTTGAAGATGAGGAGGACATCAATTGGAAAGAGGAACAATCACATTTCAACTTGTCCCGATTTGTCACCTTGTCCGTCAGTCCAGAACAAATCCAGGGAATTCGTGAACTGGAGATTCATGGAAAACATTTGGCTTTAGATGAAAGAAAATGTAATCCCCCACATATGGGTCAAGGTCAGAACGAATTTCAACTCCAGAGAGTTTCTTCTAAAATATGCTCCATTCTGGGTGCATAAACCAAATAGAAAAATAACCACTTCCTCCTGTGGCAATTGCTATTAGGATGGAGAAATTTATTCCTGCTTTCTATAATTTTTGCATTTTTTTAATGGACAACTTTATTTTTTTTATCATTTCCCAACCCATTTTGAATTATTTCTGCTTAGAAGTCTGCATTTACATTTTCATATCCTGTATGCATACATACACACACACAAAAATCATGCATATTTTGCATGCAATCTGTCCCAACATACATTCATGGATTTGGGAAGCACTTCAACCCAATATGTATTTTCTTTATTTCACAAAATGCATTTAGGAGAATTCTACTGCAACCTTCAGAGAGAATTGGGTTTTTAATTCTTGAACTGGTCAATGGTTATGAACCAGTTCAAGAATTAAAAGAGGACCAGACAAAAGTTTTCCTTACTCCCTCCTGATGTCCTACCTTCTGTACAGGAGACGGAGAAGCAGAATTAAAATCCAGTGCTAAGTAGTCAAGGTTAAACTTCTTTGGCGATTGGAAATCTCCATTATATGGAGATGTTGCTTGCTGGTGCTCCTAATAATAAGAACAATGACAACAACATCAAAAAAATTAAATTTATTTAAAAGAAGCAAAGATCATTCAATGGACTTATACAAACAGCAGTAAAGAATAAGAGCAGATAAACTGGACCTCCTTTGTTGTCACAGTTCAGTCCATTCTTCAGAACGACATTACCTGAAGGAACATCTTCTCAGTATGTACCTAGCTAGCTTAAGATCTTTTAAAGAGCCCTCCTTCAGTTCTACACACCAAAGTTGAGGTGGGTCTTGGTAAGGGAAGGTGTTTCCCCCCCCCCCGCTCTGGTGGCACCCCTTTATGGAATGCCCTCTCCAAACTCACCTCTGCATCATTTTGGCACCAGGTGAAGACCTTGCCATTTTTCCAGGCATTTCAATTTTTAATTGTATTTTAATTTGCATTGTTTTGGCTTCCAAATGACCACCTTGCTACTCCCTGCCTAGTTATGGGGTCCTTATCTTGCATTTCATTTGAAGGATATTTTTAGTGGGTTTCATTCTAAACTGCCCAGAGAACTTCAGACGAGACCCTTTCTCAGTCCCCATCCCTTCTTCAGACTCAAACTGCATTTCTCTGACTACTGTCAAGGTTGCAGCTCTTCCTCCTGTCTTCCAAGGTCATTTTCACAGACTGTGACAGAAACTGGGTTTTGTCGGGTGCAAGAAATCAGGAACCCGGGTTGTTCAAATGAGTACACTACTACTAACTACTAGAGAGCTAGCACGGAATAAACTACTAACAGGTTTATTCCATGCTAGCTCTCTACAAGAATGTGAACTACTAACAAGCAAGGCAAACTGGGACCAGATAAGAGTCCACGTTATTCAAGGTGGGCTAGACTTAGATCTCTTGTGGGCATGGAGGAACTCAAGACTGATGATGTGCTTGACCCCTCCCTCAGGCTCAGCCTGGTCATCGCCTACAGTTTCTTTGGAATATACAAAGGTAGTCCTCAATTTACAACCGTTTTTCACACTTATGACTGTCGCAACATCCTCATAGTGACGTGATCAAAATTCAGATGCTTGGCAACTGACTCATATTTATGACGGTTGCGGCATCCCGGGGTCATGCGATCACTATTTGTGACCTTCTGACAAGCAGAGTCAATGGGGGAGCCAGTTCGTTTAACAACCGTGTGACTATCTTAACAACTGTAGCGATTCACTCATTCAACTGTGGCAAGAAGAGTCGTAAGTTGGGGCAAAACTCACTTAACACCTGTCTTGCTTAACTGAAAGGTTGGGCTCAGTTGTGGTTGCACGTTGAGGATTACCTACACACAAAGTTTACTTTCAACGTGTTGCCTCTTGGAGAGATGGGCAGCAGATTAATAAATACATAAATAATATAGTGTCCCGTGCTTCATTTTATGGCTGTTCATTTTGTGCCGGAAGGCCCCTGATCTGAAGCCTATCTCCACATAGGCTGATGCTCTATGCAACAATTTTCTTAGTTTTCACGTTGAATTTGAAGGGATAGATCTGATCTAAAAAAGAGTGCAGGATCTATCTTTGCACTCCCCAAATGCCCGGGTGCATCTCTGCCTGATCTTTGTGATCATTTGGATCAGGGCCACCTATGCCTGTGCACACAACAGAGGTCTGTAAAACAGGAAAAAAGCTTCCCTTATCGCTGTGTCAATTAAGTCCTGTGTTTTTCCACGGAATTTCTTCAGTAGGGCAAAGGGGCAGCCTCACCACACATCCCCGCTTAACAAAAACACATAGCCCTCTCTGAGCGGTTCCGTTCATGTCATTTGTCAAAAGGCGAGCAGAGAAGAGCTGTATGAAAATAATTACCATTTGAATGTAACTTCCTTCCTCTTCTCCGGAAACCGAAGCAGCAAATACCCTCGCTGAATTAATGCACTCTCTTTCTGGAGAGATAAAGCTTGTTCGATTGCTAGAAGGGGGGAAAAAGGGACATCACCGAAAAGCAAACAAGAGGTCAGGGATGACTTTCCCCAGATGCCTTGAAATCTAGCCAAATCCTGACACTGTCCTGGCAGGGAATAAGCCATCCAGAGCCCAGGAATTTGCATGAGCTACAAAAAGGGAACCGTCTCATTAAGATGATCTCTATATATCATTTGTTCCTGCTATTGAATTTGACAGTACATAAAAATTGCCCAGCAGTATAGGAAACCATAATACAAGCATAGACTTGTCCACTAATGTCCAAGGGATAGTAGACATCTTGTCCACGGGCATCTGCAGGTGATGCCTTGCCTTGCCTTGTATAGCTAGTTAAGATTTTTGGGATGGAGATAATTCAATCACAAAGGAAGGCGAATATAGGTGTCCCCGGATAATGTTGCAGGATCCAGTCTGGGTCGGTCACTGGGACCAGAGGTTTCGGACTCGTGCTGGAGCCCATCTTCAGGGAACTTCTCTCCAGCAGAGTGAAGATAGGCTCCAAAACACAACTCCAAAAGCTTGGAAGATAAAACCTCTAGTCCCGGGTGACCGACTCAGATTGAATCCTGCTTAATTTAATTAGGTATATGTAGTCCTCAATTTACAACAGTTCATTTAGTGACCGTTCAAAGTTACAACGGCACTGAAAAAAGTGACATATGACTGTTTTTCACACTTACAACCGTCGCAACATCCCCACGATCATGTGATCAAAATTCAAATGCTTGGCAACTGGCTCATATTTATGACGGCTGCAGTGTCCAGGGGTCATGTGATCCCCTTTGGCGACTTTCTGATAAGCAAAGTCAACGGGGAAGCCAGATTCACTTAGCGACAGTGTTACTAATTGAACAACTGCAGTGATTCATTTAACAACTGTGGAAAGGAAGGTTGTAAAATGGGGCAAAACTCACTCAACACATGTCTCACTTAGATTGACATAAATTTTGGACTCATGAGGGTTCCTTGGTGCTCTCTGAGCTTGTTTGTTTTCTGTTTGTTTTCTTGCAGACATTTCATTACCCAAACTGGTAACATCATCAGTGCTAGTAAGGAGTGCTGTTTGCTGTCAGTTTATATTCTGGTGGCTTGCCTGTCAATGTTGGCGGGGGTGGTCTTGGAGATTCTTTGAGACTCTAGTTTCAATTGGGAAAATGTGACTATCCTAGACCAAGCCAAGTCCAAAATTGCTAGGGCCTGGCATTCTAGAAGCCTGGCCTTCTGACAAATCAGCCATCAATAGACACATAGGCATTAACAACATCTGTGGGGATTCCGCAGGTGAGATCATCCGTCACCATGGACTGAGGTATCACCAATAGGCTGATGATACTCAGCTGTATGTCTTGGCCCGTGGTGAGTTAAGCGATGCCGTGTCCTCCCTCTCGCAGTGCCTGGAGGCTGTTAGGGGCTGGATGGGGAGCAACGGGTTGAAACTAAACCCTGGCAAGACCGAGTGGCTCTGGGTTTGGGCTCAGGGAGAATTGCCACCTTTGGTCTTGGATGGGGTGGCACTACCCCAAACAGACCCTGTGAGTAATCTGGGGGTTTTTTCCTGGACTCACGACTCCTGCTGGAAGGTCGTGGCCAGGAGGGCCTTTGCGCAACTGCGGGTTGTGCACCAGTTACGCCCTTTCCTGGACCAACAGTCCCTACTCACAGTCACTCATGCCCTAGTCACTTGACTATTGCAACGTGTCTTGACTATTGCATGGGGCTGCTGTTGAAGAGCATCCGGAAGCTCCAGTTGGTGCAAAATGCAGCGGCCCGCATGGTTTTGTGCAGACCCCGGTGTGCACATGTATCACCTCTCCTGCAGGAACTGCATTGGCTGCTGATTTGCTTCCGGGTGCAATTCAAGGTGCTGGTTGTCACCTTTAAAGCCCTTCATGGCTTGGGACCAGGTTATCTGAGGGACCCTCTCTTGGCGGTCACATCTACCCGACCCATCAGAGTGGGGAGGCAGGGAATGGTGCGGGTCCCATCCCTTAGGGCAGGGGTCTGCAAGGGCAATGTTCCCTCTAAGCTGCGCGGCCGCACACGTGACAGGGAATCGCCGCGCGGCAGTTTCCAACTGCCGCGCAGCGATTTTCAATATCAGAGGGAACATTGCTGCGCAGCTGCGCACCTGACAGGAAATCGCCGTGCGGCAGTTTCCAACTGCCGCGCAGCGATTTCCAATATCAGAGGGAACATTGCTGCGCAGCTGCGCACCTGACAGGAAATCGCCGTGCGGCAGTTTCCAACTGCCGCGCAGCGATTTCCAATAGCAGAGGGAACATTGCTGGTGGGACCCAGAAGAAGGGCCTTCTCTGTGGTGGCTCCCTCTCTCTGGAACATCATCCCTCTGGAAATTAGAATGGCCCCCACTCTAACACTCTTCCGGAAGGCACTGAAGACCTGGTTCTGCCAGCGGGCCTGGAAAACCCAGAGCAGGATGGAGCCCATTAAATGGCTTGTGTGATCTGCTGTCGCCGGGGCAGGGGGTGGGAGGTGATTTTGTTATATTGTACTATATTAATTTATTTGATTCTTTTTGTTAAGTTTTTATTGTTTTAAATGTGGTTTTATATTCTGTAAGCCGCCTTGAGTCGCCATGGGCGAATAGGCGGCAATATAAATTAAATAAATTAAATAAATAAATAAATAAATAAATAAATCTATAGACTATGCAGAAGAGACAATCACCCAGCCCAAAAAGGAACCAAAAGATCCAAGCACCTCTCCACCAGCAATCAGCACCCAGATCAGCATAGATTAACTCCAAGGTTAACTTCAGACCAACTATCAAATAAACAAGACCCCAGTCAAGAAACATCCCAAAAAGCCAACAGCAAACAGCCCAGTCAAAGAATGTTTAAGACCACTCGCCACCAACACTGACAGACAAGCCACTAGAATATATAGACCGACAGCAAACTGCCTTCCTTTTCTAGCACTGCTGATGTTTGAGCTTTGAAGCAGCAATGTAGCAATTCATTCACATTAATTCAAAGTTAGGTTTTGTTCTGGCCCTGCTCACTTAATTAATCTGATTAATCTGAATTAAACTTAATTAACAGTGAAAAACAGAGCTGAAGCAAATCTCAAAACAGCATTCCCTGGACTTAGTAATCAAGTTTTTTGTTTAATTAAAAATCAATACCAACTTAAGAAACGAAACTCACAGAAAATGGGTTTCTGTCTGCTCTTCTTATGCTCTTCAACCTCTTGACATTTTAGGTAGGGAAACTGAAACCTCGTAAGAGTTCAGCCTTTTTAAAGGAATTTTTAAAAAATATCATTTGGGGGATTCTGGGCACCCTTCAGATGTATTAACCGCGATGATGGCTGGCAACTTTGGGAGTTGCAGTCCTAGATACTGACAGGACAAGCCACTAGGATATAAAAATAAGAGCAAACTCCGCTCCCTTCTAGTACTGATGATGTTACCTAGTTTGGTAATGAAAAGTCTGCAAGAAAAGCACCAAGCTCAGACAAGGACTCCACAGTTGTTGTTCTCCTCTTCCTCCTCTTCTCCTTCCCCTTCTTTTCCTCCTCGTCTTCCACTCTGCAGACCCCACTCCCTTCTAGCACTGATGTCACTACCTAGTTGGGTAATGAAATGTCGGCAAGAAAAGCACCAAGCTCAGAGAACACCAAGGACTCCACAGTGTTTCAGTCTGGAGTCATCTCCAACCAGATAACCCCCAGCAGGGTTTAGGACAGGGGTCTCCAACCTTGGCAACTTTAAGACTTGTGGACTTCAACTCCCAGAATTCCTCAGCCAGCTGGCTGAGGAACTCTGGGAGTTGAAGTCCACAAGTCTTAAAGTTGCCAAGGTTGGAGACCCCTGGTTTAGGATGTCCAAAATTGTCAGTCATGTCCATTTCTTTAGTACATGGCTGCTCCTCCTTTCCAATTTAAAATAGCCCTAGTACTGTTTTATCCATGGTGACAGTAGTTATTATCTTTTCTGCCATTCTGGATGGTGTCTGGCCCAGCAGAAAAGTTGGAACTATAAGATAGTAGCATATCTGGCTTTCCAAGAAACTTCCCCACCCATTCAGTCTTCCAAGATGTCAGAATGAAAAAGAGCACCAGGATCTCTGTCCGAGATACCAGAGGTGTCACCCTAATTTTTATATTAGTTTGGGAAGGAGAGGCCCAACTTTTTAAAAGAAAATCACTTACAAAATAGCCTTTTAGTTATCATGCGCTTCTGAGGCATAGAAAATTCAAGATATATATTGTTTTGAATTGCTGATGTTTGGAAGCCAATTTATTCCTGGAATGTTGGAATGTAGCGAATGCTTTCCTGTCTCTTATTTTTATGGCAGGGAGGAGTTCCCTAAAAGTGTAAGAATGTTTTTTGGGAGATGCAATTTACCATACTCATAGCAAAAGAGTATGAAATACATTTCTCTTAGGAGTTCTAAACTTTGAACAGGCAGCTATGATAACTCAAAACCTTTGGAATGAAAAATGTGGATGTATTTTGGAGGGCAGAAGGAGTTCATGGTTAAAACTGGATGTACTATAGTTCAAACATTGTTAACATGGATGGAGGGGAGATCAACCTCTTTGCATCCAGGTTTGGTCACTATAATATAAAAAAAGATGTTGAGACTCTGGAAAGAGTACAGAGAAGAGCCAGAAGGATGATTAGGGGGCTGGCGGCTAAAACATATGAAGAACGGTTGCCGGAATTGGGTATGGCTTGTCTAGCAAAAAGAAGGACTAGGGGTGACCTGATAGCAGTGTTCCAGTATTTGAGGGGCTGCCAGAAAGATCAGGGGGGCAAACTTATTTTCTAAAGCAGCTGAAGGAAGGACAAGAAACAAATGATGGAACTAATCAAGGAGGGAAGCAACCTAGAACTAAGGAGAAATTTCCTAATGATGAGAACAATCAACAATCAACCAGTGGAATGGCTTGCCTTCAGACGTTAATGGAGGCTTTCAAGAAGAGACTGGATAGCCATTTGTCTGAAATGGTATAGACTCTCCTGCTTGAGCAGAGAGTTGGACTAGATGACATCCGTGGTCCCCTCCAACTCTGTTATTCTATGTCTTATTGGATATTTGCAATAGATGCCATCTAGTGACATTGTCCTTGTCTCATTTTTGGAATGGAGGGATTTTAAAAATGTTGTCATGGCAGTGGGATCAAGGAAGTTTTCATCCTTGATTTTCCTTCCTCTTGAAAACCCTGACATTACTCTTTGAAAAAGTTGACTTGGGGATTTTGAGGGTGGGTATGAGCCATTGGCCTCATGGTGGCCCCCTTAAACCTATAGGAAGAAGACTACTAAATGCAGTCATGGCACAGAGTACCAGAGTTGTGATTGGCACTGCAAAAATTGGTAATGGAAAAACGGCAGCTTTTATTTAGCCCCTGTGAATCCATATCTTGGATCAGAAGGAGCAGATCCAGGTGATGGCCCCACGCTGTGATTGGCACTAGAGAATCATGCCAACTGATCGGCAAGTTTGCATCTTCATAGAAAAAAATATGGAAAATTTAAGAATTTTTCTTAAAATCATGCTATATATATTGCATCTTTCTCTGACCTGGTTAAGATGGGGTGCAAATCCAATCAACAAGTGTGAATCCAACCCTTTGTGAGTTACTCAAACCAGAACCAGACAAACAGCAACTTGGCTTGATGTATCAGCCCAATCTGTGACTTCAATGGGTGAAGCCACCTTACCAGAGGCCTCTGCATTGTGATTAACCATCTGCCCTTGTCATGAGTAAATTCTACAAAGTCCAACAGGTTCCAACTCCAACTTACTAAGGCACAGTCCATGTCCTGGTTAAGGCAGAATGTTCTCTGATGGTGGAAAGGTTTCGGAGGTCCAGCGGAGGCGGTCGGACTAAGGGTGAAAGAGAAAACATCTGATTCACCAGAAAATGGGAAGAACTTCAACATGTTCAATATGATTCACTGGCTGTAGGTAGTCCTTGACTTACAACTGTTCATTTAACAACAGTTTGAAGTTACAAAGGCCTTGGAAAAAGTGCCTTATGACTTGTACTCCCTTTTATAACCATTAAGTACCCTGTGGTCATATGAGTGCAATCCGGGCACTTATTTAACTAATGTAGCAAACCCTTTTGCATTACTACTCTTTTGCATTTTAGTATTGAATGACTATGGGCCTCACAATTTAAGGATTGATATTATAGTATATAGTTAGGCCATGTGTAACTGACAGATTGGATGCCAAATTGTGATTTTTATAGAGATTTTATCTGTTATTTATTACTTTATTTTAGAATTTTTAACTGGATATTCCTTGAGTGTTTTTATTTGTTCTGGTTTTGATTTTGATTTGATTTGATTTAAATCTGGGCACTTGGCAACTGGCTCGTATTTATGATCGGTTGAAGCATCCTGAGGTCATGTGCCCATTGGGGAAGCTGGATTTGCTTAACCACCACATATTTTGCTTATGGACACCAGTGACTTGCTTTATGACCATCATAAAAATGGTAGTAAAATGGGCAGTTTCAGCCATGTGGTCGCTCGACTTATAACTGCACTGACGTACGACCAAAATTCTGGACTCAATTGTGATGGTAAATTGAGGACTACCTATATTTACAACAAAATCTTAGTGCAAAATCTCCATTCCCTCCCCACTCCTGGGGCCAGCCAGAGGTGGTATTTGCCGGTTCTCCAAACTACTCAAAATTTCCGCTACCAGTTCTCCAGAACCTGTCAGAACCTGCTGAATTTCACTCCTGGTTCAGACTATAACTTCCATGGGGATTTGAAATGCAAACCATCTGAAGGACATCCGGCTGCCTACGTCTTGCTTCTCTCTACACCAAGGCAAGTCAACGAGTAAACCGGCTTGGTTTTTCCTGAGCTGCAGCACCACCTTCATAAAGGCCAGAGAAGGTACTACAGTCCATCATTTGGGCAAGTCAAGTGATTCAAGGCACCAACGTGGCCCAAAACGATCAAGTTGCTCCAGAGTTTTGTACCTACTCTGGAGAAGATGGTCTATGTGAGATGCTCATGTAGAAAGAATTCTCAGTTAAGTGCTGCAAATTTGGAACATCTTTCTAAAAAGGTGAGTAGATACCCTTAACTGTGGCTATGAATTGTGGGGGGGGGAGCAGTGACATCTTTGGCTTTCAGGCATTGAGACTGTCTGAACATTGAGCTCTGTCATCAATATTGTTCGCTCTGTGTTCATGATTCAAAGAAAAGGGATGCAGTTATTTTAATGATTTTAAAGTCAGTAGGAGCTTTCATGTGCTAGACTGCTTCTCAATTATAACTGTTGGGTTGGCCAAGCTATGAGCCCAGGAGGTTAACTTAAGTCAGAGGTCTTCAAACTTGGCAACTTTAAGACTTGTGGACTTCAACTTCCAGAATTCTCCAGCCAGCTATGGAGAATTCTGGGAGTTGAAGTCCACAAGTCTTAAAGTTGCCAAGTTTGAA
Organism: Thermophis baileyi; assembly: GCA_003457575.1. Lineage (NCBI taxonomy): Eukaryota > Metazoa > Chordata > Lepidosauria > Squamata > Dipsadidae > Thermophis > Thermophis baileyi. The sequence continues at coordinate 1,823,243 of QLTV01001769.1, read as the reverse complement.
GATCTCTGACTTAAGCTGTTGGGCAAGCTGTTAGCTTTGGGATGGATTAGGGGTGTCCAAATGAAACAGTTGCAAGATTACCTGACTTTTTCTCTGAGAGCTGATGGTTTTCCATATGGAAGCAATGGGATATACAGGTACTTCTTGACTTAGGGATGGTTGCTTAGCGACCATTCAAAATTATGATGGACCGCCACAGGGATACTTTAGGACCCAATTATGAAGTACCAATGGCTGCTCCCTCTAGTCACATGACTTGGCAACCAGCCCATATTTATAGCTGTTTTCAGCGTCCTGCAATCACGTGACCATGTTTTATGACATTTGTGCGCCAAAGTGGCATTTGCTTCTGGTTTTCAGCAAAACTGGCCCAACCGGTTTGTGTAACAACCATGTCTTTCACTTAATGACCGCCACAAAAAAATGTCATAAAAATTGGGTTGATCATACAGCTGACCTGCTTTATAGCCATCGCAACATATGGTACCCTGTTTCTCCCAAAATAAGACATCCCCTGATAATAAGCCCAATCGGGCTTTTGAGTGCATGGCAATAAGGCCAAGCGCTTATTTCAGGGTTCAAAAAAATATAAGACAGGGTCTTATTTTTGGGGAAACATGGTAGTAGTGGAGCCTGCCCTAAATTGAAGACTACCTGTATCAGAATGACACAGGGAATAAAGTAAGGTTTCTGAACACAGAATTACAGATTTTTTTAACAAATCACTTCTGTTGATTCCCAGGCTATGTGGTTATTAAGGAGAATGAATAAATAAAATGTGCAGCTAAGGTGGGTCTGTCTGTAACAATAAGATGTGGCTACTGCCGAGTTATCTTGTAGGGAAAAATGGGCAGCATAAAAAATTAATAAATACATTAAAAAGATATAAATATATAAATAAATATAAGAGGTCCTCAACTTACGATCACAATTGAGCCCAAAATTTCTGTTTGTAAAGTGAGGTAGTTGTTAAGTTAGTTTTGCACCATTTTATGAGCTTTCTTGCCCCAGTTGTTAAGTTAGTAACACGGTTGTTAAGTGAATCTTTGACTTTGCTGGTCAGAAGGTTGCAAAAGGGGACCCTGGGACATTGCAACCGTCATAAATATGAGTCAGTTGCTAAGTATCTGAATTTTGATCATGTGACCATGGGGATGCTGCAATGGCTTGTAAGTGTGAAAAATGGTCATAATCACTTTTTTCCAGTACCGCTGTAACTTCGAACAGTAACTAAATGAACTGTTGTAAGTCAGGACAACCTGTATCCCATTGCCTTTATCTCTTTTGGAGATCAAATGGAAGCTTAAATAAGAGATTAGAAATGAAGGCCAGAGACAGTGGAAACTAGGGCATATTAGAAGGAGAGTTTATTCTTTCTACCCTGATTTGATTTTCCAGGATTTTAACCATCACGTGAAACAAGTTAGGAAAACAAGGAGCTTGTCCAGAGTCCTGCTGGGATTAATATGTATTACGAGAAGAGAACTAGAAGAGAATTAACAACTAGAAGAAAATTAACAAAATGATGTAATATTTGTGGAATAAGAGAAACTGCTTATCAGGAACGTTAGGACGATAACTTCAGAGGTATACTGTTGCAAAGATTCTTTGTCTTGAATCTTCTCAGAGTTGGTTGCCAGACAAGAATTTCAACAGTTAGTTATGTCAACAACCAAGCTCAAACTTTCCCATTATCAAGGAAGAGATTCTACCTCTTTGCCAATTCATCAAAAGGCTGTTAGAAAAAGAAAGTCTCTTCCTTAAATGACACAGGGATAATTGGTTCTCAAGCACATAGAATTCAGGGGCTGGAATTCTTATAATCCTAATCCTTTCATCTCAACAAATCTTGTTAAAGGCAACTCTGGGAGAATTGTGCGGGGGGGGGGGGGGAAAGAACTTCCAAGCTTTAGACCATGGGTCTCCAACCTTGGCAATTTTAAGCCTGGAGGACTTCCAGAATTTCCCAGCCAGCTGGCTGGGGAATTCTGGGAGTTGAAGTCCTCCAGGCTTAAAGTTGCCAAGGTTGGAGACCCCTGCTTTAGGCAGCTCCAAAGAACTTGAAAAGTTTCTTTTTGAAGAATGAGGTTTAGTGACAAACTGATTTTAAAACCTGTTTGGCAGGTCTTGTGGAGATTTTTGCAGGACTCTGGGATTTTTAGATTTCTGATTAACTGAAGGGCAGAGTTTCTTTCAGTAACAGGGTTTTAAACCAGTCTGTCACTCTCCCAAGAAAAAGATTTTTACTCTGATTGTCTATGGAGGTTCTCCGTCATCCAGGTCATGGTTGTCCCAAAGGTGCTTTTTTCAAGAGGCAACTGGACTTTGTTTTTTTCCTTGAAGACTTTTTGCTTCTCATTCAAGAAGCTTCTTCAGAAGAAGTTTCTTGGATGAGAAGCAAAAGTCCAGTTGCCTCTTGAAAAAGCACTTTTGAAAGTGCTTTTTGAAAAAGCACCTGATTTAATTGCGCAACTTTAAATGCACAAAGTTGTAGTGTGACTTTCTCTCTTTCACTATGGAATCTAGCCAACAACTAATCTGTGGCCATGACTCCTATCCTTGCCTGTGTCATCTGGACAATCCCAAAATGTGCTATTGTCTGTCATCTGTCTTTGGGACTTCAGGATACTTATCCTGAAATCTGTCCTCTGATTTCCTGAAAGTTTCCTTGACTTATTTCTGTTTTTCTGCCTTTTCCCAAGCATTTAGCATTTCTTCCCAGGTTCTCTCCTAATATCTTCTCTTGGTGTTTACAGGTAGTCCTCACTTAACAACCTGTTGTTTAGCGACAGTTCAAAGTTACGAAGGACCTCCCAAGAGTTACTTATGGCCCATTTTTGAAGTTCCAGTGGCTGCAGGCACCGATACCCACTGCCCCATGATTGCATTTGGGGTGCTTGGCAACCAGTTCATGTTTATGGTTGTTTGCAGCATCCTACTGTTAGTGACCACAATTTTTCGGGCATTCTTTTGCCAGTTTCTAGCTTTTATTTCCGGTTTCTGGCAAAAAAAATATGCCCCTTTGGGGAAAACAGGTTTGTTTAACGGTCATGGTCTTCGCTTAATGAATGTGGCATTTACTTAACGATCACCCCCCCCCCAAAAAAAAGGTTATAAAATTGGGCACAGGTGCATGGTGATCTGTTTAATGACTGCCATGACTTATGACCATGATTCTGATCTCAATTGCGATCGCAAGTCGAGGACTACCTATAATTGAAGAATAGGGAAACGAGGAAAGCTGCTAGAAAGATGATTTCTCAATGGAAGATAAGAACCTCACCCCCTGCTCCCTTATGGACACGTTAGGAAATTAAAATAAGGGTTGATCGGTGCTAATCCCGGATCTAGTCTCTTATCCTAGAACTGACATCTCTCTCAGCTCTTTTTGCTTAGCATTTCCAATATCCACTTCCTCTCCAGACCTGCTAGGGAGACCATTCGGAAATACCAGGGGGAAGGAGAGCTTACATTTTGTCCGAGGCTTAAGATCCCGGTTCACTGGAGGGGGTTCCAAGTCAGAGGGGAGTTCAGGCAAGGGGCTGGTGAGCTTTTCTGCGCTAACTTCAGCAAGAGCAAAAGTAGCCGATCCTGGGTTCATGGGAATGTAGCCATCGGGTGTGCAGTCAGTTCCTGCGATAGGCAGGGAGACGCTTGGATGCATGGGGACGTAACTGTCTTCGGAGTTGGTTGACGCGCAGGAGTAGAGAGGGCTCACTCGGCAAGGCTTCACAAAATGAGAAAGAAGAGAAGATAGTGAGCATGATCAGCAAGACATCTCCAGATCAGAAGTTAATAACAGAATAACAGGGTTGGAAGGGACCTTGGAGGTTTTCTAGTCCAACCCCCTGCTCAGGAAGAAAACCCTCTACTATTTCAGACAAGAGGTTGTCCAATCTCTTCTTAAAAGCCTCCACTGATGGAGACCCACATCTTCTGGAAGTAGGCCTTTCCACTGATTAAGTGTTGTCACTGTCAGGAAACACCCTGCAGGGACACCCTGGAAACAGCAAAGGACTGACCCGCAGTGCCACAGCCAGCGAAAACGGAGCTCGAAAACAGAGCTCGGGAGGGCCCACCCGAGCTCCGTTTTCGCTGGCAGAGGGTTGCAGGAGATTGTCACAGCCGAAAACGGAGCTCAGGAGCCCGTTTTCGCTGGCAGAGCGCTCGGGCCACCACAAGTGACATTGAGCTGGCCATGCCCACTCTGGCCCCCCAAGGTCAAACACAACCCTGATGCGGCCCTCAATGAAATTGAGTTTGACACCCCTGCCCTATACCATTCTGGGCAAGTGATTGTCCAGTCTGTTCTTAAAAGCCTCCAGTGATGGAGCATTCACAACTTCTGAATGCAAGCCGTTCCACTGGTTGATTGTTCTAACTCTTAGGAAATTTCTCCTTAATTCTAGGTTGGTTCTTTCCTTGATTAATTTCCATCCATTGCTTCTTGTCCTGCCTTCTGCTGCTTTGGAGAATAGGTTGACCCCCCTCTTCTTTCTGGCAGCCCCTTGGATATTGGAAATTGAGTGCCATTCAACAATGACAGGCATTCAGCAAACCTTGAATTTTTTATTCTTTTTATATGGTTTTTTTTAATTGCCTGTAAGCCCCCAGAGTCATTGAGAGTGAGTGGGCAGTCATATAAATCCTCTAAATAATAAGCAAACAAACAAACCCGTCCAACTTCTCTCACTTTGGCTCTGGGTTTTGCAGACCCCGCTTCTTTCCTGGTTCAGAGCACTATGGAAAGATGACATCTGAGGTAGGCTCTTCAAACAGGCTAGATGTGTCTCTGGGCACTGTATATTGACAGCTGGCTATTTCTTTCTGCCTTGGCCCTACATGTAGACCAATCCAAGATCTAACTCTACATTAAGAGTGTCTCCAGATTCCAATTTCTCCAGCACAACCAGGGCTGACAGGAAGGGGGCAATTATCACCCGTGAAGGCCTTTAACTGAGTTGAAGGTCACCAGCAAACCCTACAAATCTTGTTTGCCCTACTGGCAGTCCCTATGTTCATCTCTGAATGAGTAAAAAGGGTGCAAGAGATGAAGCTGTAACCTACAGGTCCAGGAAAAGAGGGCAAGTTAAAGAAGAGATGCTAGTGAGAAGGCATGAATAGTCCCTTGAGGGCTTCTTGGCCATGGATGGACATCTCATATTAATCTTGTGTTTTGCTTTAGGCTGCTTTCTCCATAGCAAACTCAGCTCAAAATTACAGCACCAAGGTAGTAATCTTGTGGTTCTTCAGAAGTTGCTGAGCTGAAGCACACAGTGTAGAAAGAATGGCAGAACCTGGGGTCAGAGTTAAAAGAGGGATCAGCCTAGAATCCCTACATAGCCACAAGTAGACTAAGTCCAACCTCCCCCAACCCCCCTTGAATTCCATTGACTCTTAGCAAATGCTAATCGTTAGTTGAGAAGATTCCAGTGCATAGACTCTTAGCAATAAATCAATTTAATTGGACCACATGTGGACCTGGTCTCTTGCGCCTGATACTCAGCATTCTTTCACACTGGCATTGTTGGGAAACATAGTTCAGTATCAGCAATAGGTAGAGAGACCACCGATGACAAAGAGAAATGTTTTGGGCTAGACCAGCGGTTCTCAACCTGTGGGTCGCGACCCCTTTGGGGGTCGAACGACCATTTCACAGGGGTCGCCGCACGTGTTAGTCCACCATCTTGGTGCCACCGTCACTTGCAGGGGTGAAATGCTCCCGGTTCGGCTGTGCCTGCGGGTCGCCAGACAGCCGGTAGCGACAGAAGCGGGAGACTTCGCCCACCCGCCCGGACGCCGCCATTTGGGTTCTTTTACCCTCTGCGCATGCGCAGAACTCTTTGCACATGCGCAGAGGGTAAAAGAACCCAAATGGCGGTGTCCGGGCGAAGTCTCCTGCTTCCGTCGCTATCAGCTGTCCGGCGACCCGCAGGCAAGCCCAAACCGGGAGCATTTCACCCATGGTGCTACGCCCCCTTTGTCACCTCATCCCGCGCGGGGCGGGGGCAGGGCAGGGGTTGCGGCGGTGGGGGGGTCGCAGCAGCGGTGGGGGGTCACGGCATTAGAAAGGTTGAGAACCACTGGGCTAGACGATACAGCAGGGCACTTTTCCCTGTGAGAACGGTCTGAGGATTCAACAGCTTACAGTATAGCAATGGAAGCTTCACCAGCTTTCAGAATCTGCATTGGTCAGAATTGCCTTCTCAACTGTTGCAGTTCATTCTGTTTAACGACGAGATGGCTATGAGTGCCTTCCCTGTCCCTCCTTGCCATTGCATTCTTCCCAGAATTACTGTACAGAGACCTCAATCCCACATTTTTGCATTAATACATGCAAAGCAGAAGAAGAATTCGAAATCAATATTTAAAGCAATCATATTTGATTTGTACACAGTTTTTTTCAAGCACAACATGTTGGATTGGTGAAGAGATTTCTGAAATGGTTAATCATAGTTTTTTTTGGGGGGGGGGGGAATCACAACACAATAAATCTCCCATTCAAGGACACAATTTACTGATGAAGCATTTTACTTTGCAAAACTCAGCCTCTCCCATTTATACAGAAAATGGCACAAGATCATTTTGGGCTTTGGGGTACAATAAACTTCGCATTCTCCAATTTTCACACTATTGCTTTCCTCCAACCTCAGCTAGCTCTTGATGACATATGCTAACATTAATTTATTCCAGAAGCTTAGTTCATGCAAATCACTAAGCCCCAAAATGTGATTGTTTCTTTCTTAGTGTAATGTATAAACTCAATCTTGAAAGAAGCTATAAATTATTGACAGTAAATTAGTTATAATTTAAAACCATGGTTTTACAAATCCTTGTTTGTTTTAACATCCAAATCCTGATCTGGCAGCCAAGTGAAGCATTTTTCTAATTGTTCCTCCCTCTGATGAATCTAGCATAGCCATGTTTAGAAAATAAGATGGTGATCCAAATCAGGCTGGCCAAAGTAAATTTCTCCAGATCTCTGACCATTGGTATCTTGTCTAAGAGAGCTACCATTTGGTTCAACTGAATTGTTCCAATTAAATTGTTCCAATATTTGAGAGGCTGTCACAAAGAAGAGGAGGTCAACCTATTTTCCAAAGCACCAGAAGGTAAGACATGAAACAATGGATGGAAACTAATCAAGGAGAGAAGCAACCTAGAACTAAGGAGGAATTTCCTAATGGTGAGAACAATCAACGAGTGGAATGGCTTGCCTTCAGAAGTTGTGGGTGCCCCAACACTGGAGGCTTTCAAGAAGAAACTGGACAGCCATTCGTATAGGACCTCCTGTAGCAGGGGCTTGCTATAGGATCTCCTTGAGCAGGGGGTTGGACTAGAAGATCTCCAAAGTTCCTTCCAACTCTGTTATTCTAAATATGGAAAGTAATGGGTTCTCCAGCCCTGGAATAGATGGACTTTTAGTCTAATTGATCCCTAGACAACCTATGACCTGTTAGACCAGCCTTGTCAATATTTACTTGCCTAAAGAGATAAATAGAATTACCACAATTGGCCAAAAAATGGTGGGAATAGAAACAACTTCTGATTTCCTGTTGGCTTCCCCATTGACTTTGTTTGTGGAAAGCTGGCAGGAAGCACTGGAAAGCATGATCACGTGACCATATCTGACCATGGTGCTGTTGCAGGGGCCACAAGTTTGCAAATACAACTGTTTTGAAGATCCTTGAAATTTCAACTTCATTGCAGTAATGGGTGCTGAATTTTGTACCCATTCTTTAAGTTAGTGCATTTGAGGCACCTTGATGCAAAAATTATTTGCCCTACAATGCATGGTTTTGGCTAATTGAAGGTGACAGATAGAGTTTCAGTAGTGTGTAGATATCTATCAAAGTTTCTGTTTTTATAAGGTGAAGAGAGTTCCAATCTACAGGTGGGGGGACTAGGATGACAGATCATCATCGTCTTTTAATGACCCCATAATCCCTTGCGGGGTGGAGTCTGGGCAACTGAATGGAGCGGAGTGTTGCTAATTTCCTCAAGATTCACAGGATTGAAAACCTTCAGATAAAATTACAAGATGTTCCTCTGTCATCTCAGAGATTCTGGTCCTCTGACTGCCAACTTGGAGCAAATACAAGAAATTTACATCAGTTTCTTCTTCCAGCCGATTTGTCAATCCTTGGGCTAAGACGGAGAAAACAAATTAAGGGTTGTTCCACACAGATACTAAGCTAAAATGTGGCTTGTTTACTTGTGGCATAGAATGGCCTGCAAACCTGACAGTGTCACTTGTGAACTTGCACTTTATACAGTAAACCATAATTAAGGAAACCATTATTTGGGGTAATTGGACTTTCTTGAACTGAAGAAGCTTCTTGGATGAGAAGTGAAATGTTTTCAAAGAAAAAACCCCAAAAAAGTCCAGTTCTCTTTTAGAAAAAAAGCACCTTTGGGACAATTTTGGTTATAGTTCGTATCAGGGGCTGTTTCTTTCTTCTTTTACACTTATATGCCAACTGGTGCAGGTTTTTTAAAGCCTCCCCTGCCAAAACCACTATGTAAAGTGTGTGTAAGAGAGAAAGCAACACTTACCAAGTTCAAGCTCAACCTCTTATCCCTGCGCCGTAAAGAATTTTCTTCCATGTCTGCTGCAAAACAAAGAGCAGAAGGCAATTCATCATGACTGAAGAAACTGCTAAATTAAGAAAAACACAATATTTTATGAAGAAGGAAAGAGAGCTTATTCTAAGCAGTGGTACAATATGCAATTTGAAAGAAATTCGAATTCTATCCAATTAACCGGGGCTAAAATCCATTCTGACTTGAAGCCCTGTTCAGTACAGTTGAAGTTACTCCATGGTAAGTATTATAGAACTGCAACATGAACTTACCCCAGAATAAGCCCTTGAGGTCAAATCAAATCAAATCAATTAATTGTGACGAGAGTCACAATTAATTAAGATAAAAGCAAAAACATAGTTATTCTACAATATCTAAAAAGGGTTGACGTTAATCCGAAGTGCTGTGCGGACTACAGAATGGTAGTTGACTATGGTCAAGAAAACAAAATTGATTTGATTGAGATAAAATAAATCAGAATGACCAGGATAATGTATTTAGTAAATGAGCCACGGTGGCGCAGTGGTTAGAGTGCAGTACTGCAGGCTACGTCTGCTGACTGCCTGCAATTTGACAGTTTGAATCTCACCAGGCTCAAGGTTGACTCAGCCTTCTGTCCTTCCGAGGTGCGTAAAATGAGGACCCAGATTGTTGGGGTCAATATGCTGACTCTGTAAACCGCTTAGAGAGGGCTGTAAAGCACTGTGAAGCAGTATATAAGTGTAGGTGCTATTGCTATTGCTAGTAAAGAGTGGAAATAATAATTCCTGGTGAGCACTTGCATAAAGAGGGCAATAGAGAATAACATGTTCCATTGATTCAATTAGTCCTCCATCATATGGACACAGTCTCTGTTCGAGAGGCCCTTAGGTCCAAGTCTAAATGTGTCAGGAGTAAAGGTCCACACGTGAAGGTCCAATTAAATTATTTTATTGCTATTCATGCCTATACACAGAAATCTTAGCACCTGCTTGGAGTTAGATAAGGCTCAATGGAATTCAAGGGGGGGGGGTTGAACTTAGATCGCTTGTGGCTACGTAGGGATTCTAGGCTGATCCCTCTTTTAACTCCGTCCCCAGGTTCTGCCACTTCTCCTACATCATATATGTTGCAATGGCAGCCTCTGCGGGTGGGGGAAAGTAAAATAAAGAACATGGCATTGCAGTGTGTGGATGCAAGAACCCCATCTCCTTTTGTGTGTACACTGTGCTGTTGCACACACATACAACAAGGGCAGAGCTTTCAGAATGATGCTGTTTTCATCATTCTGAAAAACGCAGCAACTTCATGTGATTAACCATTCTTCGACCATTCTTCTTCCTTTATTGGACTTGGACAATTCAGACCTGAATGCATGCTAAGATCTGAACTTGAGGCTTTTGGAGTTCAGAACATGTGGTTAATGCAAGCACTGTGTCATTTACCACTTCTTGTAATTCCAAATGCAGTTCAAAGAAAGATTTAACTGATTCTGATTTGTACCCGGACTATCATTAAGTGTTGTACCTTATGATTCTTGACGAACGTATCTTTTCTTTTATGTACACTGAGAGCATATGCACCAAGACAAATTCCTTGTGTGTCCAATCACATTTGGCCAATAAAGAATTCTATTCTATTCTATTCTATTCTATTCTATTCTATTCTATTCTATTCTATTCTATTCTATTCTATTCTATTCTATTCTATTATTCTATTCTATTCTATT
>QLTV01001769.1:1781277-1811193 GCA_003457575.1 Thermophis baileyi | reverse complement strand
GCATGATCTGTTTTTGACAAACCCATGTTGGCTCTTGGTTATTACTTTGTGATGAGAGCTTCTGGAGGTTCTGAAGGCCCTGGCTGCAACCTCCTCACTGTCCGACTCAGATACCAGCTGCACAGGCCGCCGGCGCATCACCACAACAGCCTCTTCGCTGTCGGAGTCCACAACCAGCTGCACGGGTCACTGGCGGGCCACAACAGTTCAATCCTGGTTCGTTATATGTCAACCCTAACTAGAATCACAATATTTACTCAGCTAACCTGTTAAATTTCTAAGATGTTATCAGATATAACATATATGCTAATATCTCTTACAGGTAGTCCTCAACATGCGACCACAACTTCTGTTGCTAAGCAAGACAGTTGTTAAGTGAATTTTGCCCCATTTTATAACCTTTCCCACTGTCGTTAAGTAAATCACTGCTGTTGTGAAGTTAGGAACATGGTTGTTAATTGAATCAGGCTTCCCCATTGACTTTGCTTGCTTGTCAGAAGGTCGCAAAAGGTGATCACATGACCCCAGGATGCTGCAACCGTCATAAATATGGACCAGCTGCCAAGTGTCTGAATGGTTGTAAGTGTGAAAAATGGCCATAAGTCACTTTTCTCAGTTGTAATTTTGAACGGTCATTAAATGAACTGCTGTAAGTCGAGGACTACCTGCATATGATAAGGATGGAGAACATATTATGCGATTGAAGTTGAGCTGGAGTTGAGTCTGCTGTGGAAGAGTAAAATCTGGAAAAATTCATCAGTGTATGTGTGAATGTGTTTGTTTTTATGCTTCGACCAGCACACACCCTTTTAGCAAGCTCCTTTCCAACACAACTCGAGAGTCATGACTAAGAAGAATAACATTTCCAAGAATGGGTGTTGCTCTCAAAAGCTTCCAAGAATTGCTCAGGACACTGATAAGCAGGTTGGTTCTTTACTATACAAGGGTTAGAAACATGATTCAAATGTCCATGCAGAGACAACGTCTGTTCAAGGAAGGAAGGGGGGGGGGGGAAAGAAAGAAAGAAAAAGAAAATAGATGCAAAGTCCCTATAAACCTTTTAAAAGCCGGGCACTGTCTCACTTATTTCCTCAATGGCAGATTTCCTAATACAGGGGTGGATCTCCTCCGTGACTGATAATTGATGACCATGTTGGCTGTACTGTTATGAGATGGAATTTCATAGGCTCTGAGGACAGTTTGATGTTACGCTGCCTGTAATTCAAGGTTAGCGTGCAGCCATCAAGACTAATTGCCATTGCTTGCCTGCTCCTGTGTGAAATTGGCTGAGTTGCTGGGACATTTTGCATCACAAGTTAACTCATATGTTTCGGGCAATGTTTTTTGAACCCGTGGTGGAATCTCCATCTAGTCTGGAGGGCTGCATTAAGACGGGGCTAAGCTTGGAGTCCTTGCACTGAAGAAAGCGACACAGGCCTGACCTCCCCCAGAATCCCTGAAGCCTGATCTGACTGATCCCAAGGGAAAGCAGTCAGTCTGGGGAGATTCTTGTAACATTGGTGGCTAGTAATGAAGCTTCTGTTTGAGACCATTCATGAACGGTTCTGTTTGCTTGCACCTGACAGAACCCAACCTATGCGATTGGTTTGTTATGCTGATTATATAAAGCCTTTGTCTGGTCTCCCAATCAGCCTACCTAAACTGGGGTCCATAAAAGATGAATGTGGGGAAAATATTACAGTTTGTATGTTGGAGGACCTTAAAAAAGCAAGACAGGAAGAACATCAACTCATTTGACCTGGGGTGCTGGAGAAGGCTCCTGCGTATTCCTTGGACACAAAGGTGATCAAGACGCAAATATGGAGCGCATGACAACCAGACATGACACTGGAAGGCAAAATCACAAAACTGCGTCTCACTTACTTTGGCCATGTCACGCAGGGGAATTCACTGGAGAAAGCAATGATGCTTGGAAGAGTTAGCGGTAAAAGGAAACAGGTCATCAAAGAACACGGTGGCTGGACACCAGCCAGAGCATAGAACAACTCAAAGCAGCAGTGCAAGATCAGAAGATGTGGAGAGACTTGGCCCACAGAATCGCCAAGAGTCGGACACGACTGAATGGATAAGATCACCATCGTGTTGGGGGAAAGAGAAGACACATATTTTAATAATCCAACTGTGGGATCTCCAAATGGACCCTTACCTCTCCAACTCTTCATGCTGTCTAATCCAGAGAGGGAGATCCTCCTTGGAACGAAAATCCCTGGAGAGCTGGAGATCCTTGCATGTCCATTCTGAAGGACCCCACCAGCCTGCTCTTCAGCTCTTCTGTCTGGCAAGTGTGATGGCTTTGGTGGCCTGGGAGGGGGAATCTTAGCCAAAATCTCAAGTTCGGTAAAGCCATAGGGAAGAGTGTTCTGGCTTTTTTCTGCTAGGATGGTTGGTGTTGCAGGAGGCCCTGACAAGGGTGAGGAAGAAGAGAAGTCACTGGAAGGGGGTCCGCTTGAATCTGTGTTTCTTGGAAGGATTCCATGAATCGTTGGCTGGACCATCTCTTGAAGCAGGCCACCAGAAAGCTGTAAGCATAGCGAGGACTGAGAAGCCACAAAATCAAAGAAGACATCATCGGATAACGTCCTCTCCAGAGAGCGGTCAGAATTGGACCAACTGTGGCACCTGGAAGAGAAGCAGGTGTTACCAACTCAGAGACAGGTGTAATCCCTGGACCCTTTTTTTGAAGCCTCCTCCCACCACAATGGCTCAATGGCATGTTCAATTCCTGCGGTGTTGAAGTGAGAAAATGCAAAGAAACAGGTGTGCTGTTTCTATCATACTCACCTGACAGGATGCCAAGGTTTTCCCTCAAATACAGGTAGTCCTTGACTTATGACCACAATTGAGCCCAAATTTTATGTTGCCAAGTGAGACATTTGTTAAATGAGTTTTGCCCCATTTTATGATCTTTCGTTGTTAAGTGAATCACTGCAGTTGTTAAGTTAGTAACACGGTTGTTAAACGAATCTGGTTTCCCCATTGATTTTGCTCGTCAGAAGTCGCAATAGGGGAGCACATGACCCCCGGGAGTATGCAACTGTCATAAATGTGAGTCGGTTGCCAAGTGTATGATTTTGATCACATGACCATGGGGATGCTGCAATGGTCATGTGAAAAATGGTCATAAGTCCCTTTTTTCAGTGCCACTGTAACTTCGCACAGTCACTAAATGAACTGTTGTAAATTGAGGACTGTATGTAATTACATTACAGATGGGTACTTTACATTCACCAGTAAGGAAGAAACTTGAAAACTCAGAGATAACAGGAGGGATTTGGGGGCTAGAAAGCACGGATGCTTTGAAGGCAAGTTGATCCTTCAGAGGTTCTGCCTTTTGTGACACCTAATTTTATATTTCTGTCTTCATCTTCAGCTCAACTCATTTCTGTCCATTGGGACCCACATGGGTGTCAAATCAGGCAAAATGGTGGTTTCTCAGCATAATTAAACCAAGGTTTCTCTATCTAAGTAACTTTAAGATGTGTGGACTTCAATTCCCAGAATTCTCCAGCCAGTATGTTGAAATCCACATTTCTGGCTGGGGAATTCTGGGAGTTGGCATTTACACTCCTTAAATGTGACCAAGTGAATCTACTGTCATTAAGCAAACCCATTATTTGTTATCGGGCGTTTTCAACTGAAAACCAGAAACAAATGTCTAGTTTTCAACAACCCCCCCCCACCCTAATTTCAGTCATGTGATTGCACGAGGCTGTAAACAGCCGTAAATGCAGGCCAGATGACAAAGGCCCAAAACGGGCTCATGTGACTGCAGGAAGCACAGCTGCTAGAATTTCAGAACTGGATTGTACCTTTTGGGGGAATCGGTCCTACCTTCGAATGGTCGCCAACTGTAACTCAAAGACCCTTCTTTCCAGGCTCAAATAATGCCACTACCGTCACAAAGACAACAAACTATGGTATTTTACACAAGCATCTCAGCAGCGGCAGTCCAAAACTTTGACTGTGTCTTGTTGACAAGGTGAGTGGGGGAGGGGTTATTGTTTTTTATCTTTATTTATTTTTTCTATACTGTAATTTTATTGCTTGTAAGCTGCCTAGAGTCACTGTGAGCGAGTAGGCGGCTAAATAAAATTTCTAAATAAATAAATAAACTGGAGCCACAAACAAGCAATTGCCAATTTGTTCCACCATCCCCAGGATTGATTATTTATTTATTTGTATCCTGCCTTTATTATTTTACAAAAAATTCAATATCCAACATATCTTCCTCCTCCTCCTCTTTTCCTCCTAACAACAACCCTATGAGTAGTTGGGCTGAGAGGGACTGGCTCAAAGTCACCCAGCTAGCTTTCATGCCTACGGCGGGACTAGAACTCACCGTCTCCGGCTGATTGGCCCAAGGTCACCCTGCTGGCTTTCATGGCTAAGGCAGGACTAGAACTCACCGTCTCCTGCTGATTGGCCCAAGGTCACCTAGCTGGCTTTCCTGCCTAAGGTGGGACTAGAACTCACCGTCTCCTGCTGATTGGCCCAAGGTCACCTAGCTGGCTTTCATGGCTAAGGCGGGACTAGAACTCACCGTCTCCTGCTGATTGGCCCAAGGTCACCCAGCTGGTTTTCATGGCTAAAGCAGGACTAGAACGTTTGGGGCAAAGTCACCCAGCCGGCTTTCATGTCTAAGGTAGCACTAGAACTCGCTGGTGATTGGCCCAAAGTCACCCAGCTGGCTTTCCTGCCTAAGGTGGGACTAGAACTCCCTGTCTCCCGCTTTCTACCCTGGTGCCTTAACCATTAGACCAAATGCCTAAATCACTCCAAGTTCAGGAACTATAACAGAGGTGGGTTCCTCTCGGTTCGGACTGGTTCTTTAGAACCGGTAGTAACTTGGTGGCCTGGGTCACTAGAACCGGCAGCGACCCAGGCCTGCCACGCCCCCGAAAAGGTTCTTTCAGTGGCGCCATAGGCGGCGCCATTTTTTTTTTTTTAAGCACTGCGCATGTGCAAAGCGCACCCGCACAGCGCGGCACTGAGCGAACCGGCAGCGAAGAAAAAAAGAACCCACCCCTGAACTATAACTATCTGTACTGCCAGTAAGCTTCAGATCAGGCTGTGATACCAGCTAGAATAAATCTCTACCTTTGTGTAACTTCAACAGGATTAGAAACAAGAGACTGAGGAGAACCATTAACAAGGTGGGAGAAACCTTGCCAAGAAAACCCTTGCCGTGCTCCAAAACACAGGAAAACTATATCACATTTTACTCAGGACAGATGGATTCACACCGTGGTTAAATGACGAAACCCCAGTGGCTGGGTTGATAAATTTTGCTAAGCCACCGATCATGGTTTAAGTCTCACAGAGCTCATCAGTTCTACGTCAAAGGCAGCCCAGAGTTGTTTCGTTACAAGATGGGTGGCAAATACATTTAATAAATAAATAATTAAGTAAATACATTTGGTACCCAACAGCATAATGCTACCTAACATGGCTGAGTTTTCCAGTCTCACAGTTGGATAAAAAGAGATAGTCAGGCAGAAAGACAGATTCCGACTCGCTGGCCGTCTCCTCGGCTGCTGCAGCATCGGCAGTGGTGTGGTCGGAGGTAAGAGACGGGTTGGCACTCCTCAACGTGTGGGCAGAAATGGCCGGAGAAGGTTGTGGGGAAGACGTGGTGTGGGACAGGCTGTCTCCTGAATCTGCAGCAAAGAAAGCAAAAGCTGGCTTAGGAGGGATCCTCAGGAATTGGGTAGGATTTTCCCCTACAACAAAGCCTTGAGGGTTTGCAGCCTACATTCTTCATCCTTTATTGCCTGCTGTCCATGTGTTGGAAGCTGTTGGGACAAACATGGAAAATGAGGTCAGGGTTTGGAAGACAGCCTATCCTTCCAGGCCAAATTGGGCTGAAACAATCAATGTGTTCCACGTTGTTTTCTTTGTCGCCCAAAGTTTGGGGGGGGGGAGGCATTAATCATCTTGGCTAACTTGAAAAGAAGGCTTCTTAAAGACACACGTTCCAGTATTTTGACACTGTCTGCCACCAACCCCACAGGGGTTTGCTGGCTCTTGGGGCTTTGAAACGTGGACTGAGGACCGAGGTCTCCACAAGGTAGGATTAAAACAAAATCAACAGGATGCAACTGAAGTATTGTATCTCCATTGTGTGTGCAACCTATGTAAGCAAAATCCTGATTTCGTTGACTATTCCTGGTTGGGCAGGGGAACGGCTTCTAAGATTACAAAAAGGTTGCCAACCTTTCCACGAGATCTGGGTTTCTAACCTTGGCAGCCTGAAGAGATGTTGGACTTCAACTCCCAGAATTTCCCACCAAGCAAGTTGAAGTCTGCATATCTTAAAGCATGCTGGCCAGCAAATTCTGGGAGTTAAAATTCACACTTCTGAAAGCACGCTGGCTGGGGAATTCTGAGAGTTGAAGTCCACATACCTTAAAGCATGCTGGCTGAGGAATTAATTCTACTCTAGATAAAATTTTCTGATTGTGATATAAAAGTACCCCTGCAGATGAATTTATTAACAGTACAACAGTAAATAAAGGCCCTTTTGTGGACAGAAGGTCTTCTAATTTGGACTGGTGTGAAAGAATCTGATTTAAACCGGCAAAGCCAAAATATACAATTGCAGCAACCGTCTTGAAATACGTACGGACTCGTTTGCCAAGGAATGGATATTGTGTGTAGCACTTTGGAATATAGCATTTCAAGACCGTGTGTTTAAGTCTTGCTGGTAAACAGTCACAAACTGTACTTTTTTTTTTGGCCTTTACAACTGGTGTCGCTTAAATTCTTTCCACCAGTGGATATGCAGATGTACCAAATGAGGTTAGGACATTGAAATTCTGACCCAGGCATATAAATTTAAGTTCAGGGACAGGAGAGGTACAGAAAGCCACCATTTCGACTTTTTTGAGATCTACAGACCGACAGATGGTGGACCAAACCCTTAATGGTGTGTGCAGCTCTGGGAAAGAAACACACACCAATACACACACCTTGGCCACAGAAATATTATTGTCCAACACTCACATGTTCACACATTCGTCATAGGCAGTTTCCTCTTTACATTTTATGCAATGGTGAACCCTTCGTTTCAGGCTATTCAGATCAACAATGTTGATGCTTTAAGACAGGGGTCCCCAACTCCCGGTCTGTGGACTGGAACCGGTCAACAGCATGCCACAAACCGGGCCGTGCAAACAAGCGAAGCCGCATCCTCAGGATGCAGGCAGACACGAAACCACGCCCCTTCCAGTCCGCGAAAAAACTTCTCTCCACAGAACTGGACCCTGGTGCCCAAAAGGTTGGGGGCCACTGCCTTAAGAAACCTGCTACACCATGATTGACAGTGGTCCCTGTTTTTATAGAGACAAGGATCTACATTGACAAAGATATGACAGCTGGTGAGATTTAGGGTTTAAAGCACTGGACTGGGAGTGGGGAGAAAACTAAACATATGCTAAAACATATGAATAACAGTTGCAGGAATTAGGTATGTCTAGTCTAGTGAAACGAAGGACTAGGGGTTGATAGCAGTGTTCCAATAGCTAAGGGGTTGCCATAAAGAAGAGGGGGGGGTCAACCTATTCTCCAAAGCAACAGAGGGCAGGACAAGAAGCAACGGATGGAAATTAATCAAGGAGAGAACCAACCTAGAACTAAGGAAAAATTTCCTAAGAGTTAGAACAATCAACCAGTGGAACGGCTTGCATTCAGAAGTTGTGAATGCTCCATCACAAACGGCTTTTAAGAACAGACTGGACAATCACTTACCCAGAATGGTATAGGGCAGGGGTGTCAAACTCAATTTCATTGAGGGCCGCATCAGGGTTGTGTTTGACCTTGGGGGGCCAGGGTGGGCATGGCCAGCTCAATGTCACTTGTGGTGGCCCGAGCGCTCTGCCAGCGAAAACGGGCTCCTGAGCTCTGTTTTCGGCTGTAACAATCTCCTGCAACTCTCTGCCAGCGAAAACGGAGCTCGGGTGGACCCTCCCGAGCTCTGTTTTCGAGCTCTGTTTTCGCTGGCTGTGGCACTGCGGGTCAGTCCTTTGCTGTTTCCAGGGTGTCCCTGCGTGCCAGATCTAAATAGCCTGCGGGCCGCATCCAGCCCACGGGCCTTGAGTTTGACACCCTGGTATAGGGTCTCCTGATTCAGAAGGGTTGGTCTAGAAGACCTCCAAGCTCCCTTCCAACTTTGTTATTCTGATTCTGATACTAACCCATATTCTTGACCTTCATTAGGCACAGAAGTCAGCTGGGTGACTCTGACCCATTTCAGACCCCTTACAGGGTTGCAGTGGAGTGGTGGGTGGGGATATTTGCAGAAGGAGCAAACCTATGATAGAATATGGTCTGGAAGGAGGAGGTGCTTTCCAGAGGAGCAAGAGATACTGCAGTGCGAGAGAAAGAGGATGAAGTTGAATCCTTCCTAATAGTTCCCAGAGTTATATTTTATGGTGCAAGTAGTCTGCTATAGACAGACTTCTGTCTATAGCCGAGGAACGTGTCCAGCTCAGGGGTGGGTTCTAACTTACCTCGCTGCCGGTTCGCTTCCTCCTGCGCAGCGTGGCTGCGCCTCGTGGGCGTGCGCATGCACAGTGCCGAAAAATAAAAATCCCCCCCAAAAAAGCCAAAAACAAGATGGCGACGTATGCGCAGTGCTGGAAACTCGGCTTCTGTGCATGCGCAGAAGAAAAAAATTTTTTAAAAAATTCCCCCAATTTTTTTCCCCAAAACTCCCCCCCCCCAAAAAATATGGCAGCGTCCACGGACCGGCACCGACCGAACCAGCTCCGTAGACGTCACCATGATGTCACCAGCAGGTTGCTACCGGTTCAGGCGAACCGGTCTGAACCGGGAGGAACCAACCTCTGGTCCAGCTATTGCAGCAAGACCAACCGTCTTCAGACATAAACTTCAGCTTCGATTGTGTGATAACAGCTGTCTATAGACCTCAGCTATGACTTTTCTCTTCTCTCTTTCTCCTAACCATTTTTTAAAAGGAAAGTGGTCACAAAAAGAGCTCCCTCCCAGCCTCCTCTGCAAGGGTGAGAAGGCCCTGTTTCTCACAGCAGTGTTCAACCGACAATTGAAAGATAAATAAATTTAAACGTTTGTTATGGAAAGCCACCAGGTGTTTACACTATGTAGAAATTCGACTTCCCTAATCTGTAAACATTATAGAGGAAAAGAGGCCAAGATATTAACTAAAGCAAC
Source organism: Thermophis baileyi (assembly GCA_003457575.1). Taxonomy (NCBI): domain Eukaryota; kingdom Metazoa; phylum Chordata; class Lepidosauria; order Squamata; family Dipsadidae; genus Thermophis; species Thermophis baileyi. Next base: position 1,801,983 of record QLTV01001769.1, on the reverse strand, counting down.
ATTTCCAAGAAGCAGTGTGTTTATATTGTGGGAAGACTGTTGAAAAATGTGCAGCCAAACACTTGCTCCAGGTGTTTGAGGCCCTCTTTCAAAAAAACTTCAAAAATACAGAAGTGATTTAAGCCAAAACCCAGCAATTGTTTTGCAGAACCTGGGTGTCAATAGGTAAAGGTTTCCCCTGTCCAGTCATGTCCGATTGGACAGGGGAAACCTTTACCTTTACCTATTGACACCCAGGGAGTGCTCATCTCTGTTTCCTAACCGAGGGAGCCAGCGTTGTCTGAAGACATTTCCGTGGTCATATGGCCAGCATGACTATATGCCGAGGTGCACCGAACGCTGTCACATTCCCACCAAAGTGGTACCTATTGATCTACTTGCATTTGCATGCTCTCAAACTGCTGGGGTGTGTGTGCAGGAGCTGGAGCGAGGACGGGAGCTCACCCCTTTGCATTGTGCTCCAGTCTCGAACCCAGGCTGTCAGATTTCCAGCTGACAAGCTCAGTGACTTTAACCGCTGACCCACCATGCCCCGGGTGTCAATAGGTAACACCAATTCCCTCATATTGTTCCCAATCCCACGAGGCTACCAAAACTCATTACATTTCAATATTCTCTTTACAGGAGGCTAGAAAGTCAGTAATTTGAGTAATAGATTCCACAATTTTCATACAGAAGCTTATGAAATTTCAGCATTCTCGCAGATTGCCAAAACCTCACATTACACAATCTAGGTTTCAACTATGCACACATTTGAAGTGTAATTTGCTATGGCAGGCTGGAAGGACTGTTGGGGATGGGCAAAGTGACTTATGACCGGTTTTCAGAGTTACAACCATTGCAGTATCCCCATGTTCACATGATCCAAAGTCAGATGCTTAGCAACTGACTCATACTTATGACGGTGGCAGTTTCCTGGGGTCATGTGATCCTCTTTTGCGACCTTCTGACAAGCAAAATCAATGGGGAAGCCAGGTTCATTTTACAGCGGTGTTACTAACTTAATAACTGCAGTGATTCACTTAAGAAAGGTGGCAAGAAAGGTCATAAAATGGGGCGAAACTCACTTAACAACTGTCTCACTTAGCAACAAAAATTTGGGGGCTCAATTGTGGTCTTAAGTCGAGGACCACCTGTATTCATGACAAGGTTTCCAACTGAAAAACTGACCAGTCATTCTGACCAGCAGATGGCAATATTCATGTTTCATAGCCAGAGGAATGTTTGCCAAGACAGATGTCTTCTCCTGGTAACATTTTCATATGTTACCATGGGAGATACCTTTCTAAACTTATCCATAAGCCTTTCCCAATGGTGATGTCCCCACCTAGGGATTTTCATTGGCCAGGCATACCTGAAAGCATCCAGGCTGAAAAAGGTTACCCAGCCACTAATTTCTGCACCAACACCTACAGAAAGAGCTGCTCACTCACATCTACAGGCTCAACTGTTCAGAACGCCGGGGATTTTCTGCCTGCTTTTTCAAAGTTGGCAAGATCAGCGCTCAAGCCATCCATGGTGCTGAAAAAGGCAGACGACCCAGCCTTTCGCTGGACTTTCCTCCCACCCTCTAAACCAGGTGTATCCAACCTTGGCAAATATAAAACTTGTGGACTTCAACTCCCAGAATTCCCCAGCCAGCCACTGAAGTCCATGAGCTCCAAGGTGTCAAGGTTGGCCAACCCTGATCTAAAAGTCCTTTCTGCACTTTAAACTGATGTGAAAGACAGTGGCAATAGCAATAACAATAGCACTTAGACTTGTATGCTGCTTCATAGTGCTTTAAAGCCCTCGCTGTAAATTTACAGAGTCAGCCTGTTGCCCCCAACAATCTGGGTCCTCATTTTACTGATCTCAGAAGGATGGAAGGCTGAATCAACCTTGAGCCTGTCAGGATCGAACTCCTGGCAGTGGGCAGTTTGCCTGCAATACTGCATTCTAACCACTGCACCACCACGGCTATTTTGATAGGCTATCCTGAGTCAGTGAGTTGGGCGGCCATATAAATTTTTTTTAATGAAAAATTAAAAAAACCTGCAGCTACCAGGAGCCGTCAAGATATTTTGGATTATAGCTCCCATTATCCCTAGCCAGAAGAGACAGCAGTGGTGTGATGCAGCCATCAAAGAACTTGACCGTGGTTTTTCTTTGCCTGACATCCTCCAGACGTTCAATCATCTCACATCACTACTGTCTATTCTGACTAGGGATAGATAGTAGCTGCAGGTTTATTAATTTATCATTAAGAAGATTTATATAGCCACCCAACTTACTTGCAGTGACTCCGGCATGGGGAGCCTATCACAATAAAACCGCAATACAAAAGCCAATAAAAACCCACCCCTCTGTCAACAACAATCAAACCAGCCACTTGCTGGGCTACGTATCACCCAGCAGCCTCCATGTCAAAAGGCCTTTTGAAAGAGTGTCAAAGGGGGGGGGGATCTTATTTCTGCAGGCTGCTGTACATGAAGCGAGTGACTCAGATCCAACTTTTTGAAATCAATGGGATATTCAACATGGTCATCTTGTTTCTCTAAAATAACTAAATCTGCATCCATTCTCTCTTGCAAATTCCATGGTCAGAGCTGCCATCATACGCTTGAGCTTCGCATTTGCTAGCTGTCAGTCTGCCATGAACTATGGGGGAAGGGAGCTGGACGGGAGGGGGCAACTACTCACTGTACCATTGCATTCCATTCCCAAGGTCAAAGCCCTGGGAATGGAATGCAATGGCTCACCAATCATCCCGCCGTTGAAGAGACTGTTCCCAAAACAATTGATTCAAATATAATTGGACAATAAGGGGCCCAGGGGAGGAGAAGAACTGATCGGGGAAAGTTAACTTTTGGCGCACGAACTTCTGTTCTGGTTTTGCTATACTGTAAACCACTTGGCTTTTAGTAAAAGTATACCTTTCAGTCCGAATGGAGTCAAGGATCTTTCTTGCCTAAAGAACCAACTCAGGGCAGGTCTGACATCCATCCATTACATCTGGCAGATGTGACTCATATGTTTCTATTCTCCATCAAGGTGTCAATCTAATTTAAACCTTCTATGTTTCATTATAGCCAAAGCAATCATTCCAGCTTGCTGCACTTAGATTAAGCTCCAGAGTATTCTAGCTGCACAGTCATTGGCCATTGATTACTGTTTTTTATATATGTGGAGCAGGCTGAGAAGAAAAAAAAACCCAGCCCATCAATTAAAATCTGTCTCATCTCTAGTCTACTGTCTCCAGATGCTGGCTATCAAAGGACCTTGGGAGACCGTATGGATTTCACCCATCTGTCTTGGAGCTATCGTTAATGGGGGAAAGGCTCTAATGGCCTTCGGAAATACATGAAGAAAAGGCACAGTGTCATTCAGATGAATCTGGCAGACACACAAGTTCGAGCAAATGATCAGCTGAGTCTCCGAAAGAAAAAACAATAAGCAAGGCATTAAATACTGACCTCCAAAGCTCCTTGTTTGCATAATTTATGGTGAGACACTCAGAGTTCAAGCATTAATTCTGAGAACCTGTCAATTAGTACGTTAGGAACAGCATAGATCTGAACATGGCGACAGGGTGATGCTTGAAACCAGCTCAGGGACTGCGAGCGGTGTTAGTTATCCATGTGCTTGTTTTGTACAGATAGTCCTCAACTTACGATCCAATTGGGAAAAGAACTTGGGTTACTAAGCAAGGTGGTGGATAAGTGAGTTGCGCCTGATTTTTATGATCTTTTTTTGCCATGGTTGTTAAACAAATCACTGATGTTATTAACTGAACCATGTGGTCATTAAGTGAATCCAGCTTCCCCCATTGACTCCGCTTGTCGGAAGCCAGCTTGCAAATGGTGATCACGTGACCCTGGGATGTTGCACCCGTCGCAAAATTCATGCCGATTGCTAAGCACCTACATTTTGATCAAAAGACTATGGAGATCCTTTGATGGAGATAAGTTTTGGCACTGGTTGTAAGACAACTTCTTTCTGTGTCCTATCGCAAACGCAGATTCCGCTAAAGCAAGCAAGGTTAGAATCTGAGACAATTCTAATCTTCTAAAGGGAACAAAGGACTGGAAAGACAAGGATGGGACTGCATGACCCCTCCTCTATCTGGCCTTGCAGGCCTAGAAGAAAACATGAAGGAAGGTAGGAAACAGCCCATGAAGTTCGAACTTGGAGACGGATTTAAAGCAAGAGAGGCAATTCATGGTCTCAAGACTGCAGGAACCTGAAAAATCGCTTTTTGGAGTTCCCAGGTCCCTTCTGACCACAGTGGGCCAAAATCAGCGTCGGCTCTCACTGCTTGAAGCAGGAAGCAGATGAATGAAAGAGTGAGCTAAGCTATTATGTAGGTTTAAGCATTTGTTCAAAGTCCAGGAAAAATGAAGCATCCCAGCCCTGGCCACGTAACATCTAGCCTCATCCACTTTGTGTCATCCTCCCAACTGAAATGGTCACCACACCCCAAATGTTGTGCAGCGGCCACAAAAAGAACAACTTTAAAGAACAGCTATATGGTTAATACAAATCATTATTTGCTTCAGTCCAGAACAGGAGACAAAATTAGGTTTCTAGTTTCTATCTCTTCTTCCTTCCTTCCTTCCTTCCTTCCTTCCTTCCTTCCTTCCTTCCTTCCTTCCTTCCTTCCTTCCTTCCTTCCTTCCTTTACTGTTCTTCCTTCCTTCCTTCCTTCCTTCCTTCCTTCCTTCCTTCCTTCCTTCCTTCCTTTCCTTCCTTCCTTCTTCCTCCCTCCCTCCCTCCCTCCCTCCCTCTCCTTATTTTTATTTATAGTCAACTCAAAGTGATGTTCATGCCAATTTTCCCCACAACAACCACCTCCTGTGAGGTGAGTTGTGCCGAGACAGGGGGATAGATCCACTGTCACCCAGCCAGCTTTTATGCTTAAGGCAGTACTAGAACTCCCAGTCTTTCTAGTATGTGCATGTGTGTGCATGTGGGCACTTTTGGATCAGTGTTGACGCTTGGCAACTGCCTGGACTAGTCCCTACAGTTTCCTTGGCAAGATTTCAGAAGTGCCTGCCTCCTTTTCTGATTTCTAACCCAGCATTCTCCATTTTTCCAATATGATGAACTTTCTATTTTTCCTTCTTTGAATTTCTCGCCTGGGACAAAAGACAAGCAGCAAACATGCAAGTCAAAACAGAAGAAAACTGCAGTCAGAAGTCCTGCAAAGTTACAGAAATTGGGGCAAGAGTGCTATGGAATAAAAGCCTTGTCCAGAAGCACCTTTGACACCAATTTGAACACCTATGAAGAAGGGTTGCAGGATTTGGGCATGACATGATAGCAGTATTCCAGTATTTGAGGGGATGCCACAAAGAAGAATGGGTCAACTTATCTTCCAAAGCACCTGAGGGCAGGACAAGAAGCAATGGATGGAAACTGAACAAGGAGAGAAGCAACCTGGAACTAAGGAGAAATTTCCTGACAGTGAGAACAATTAATTAGTGGAACGGCTTGCCTTCAGGGGTTGTGGGTGCTCCAACACTGAAGGTTTTTAAGAAGAGCCACTTGTCTGAAATGGTATAGGGTCTCTTGCTAGAGCAGGGGGTTGTACTAAAAGACCTCCAAGGTCCCTTCCAGCTCAATTCTGAATTTGAAAAAAAAAAAGTTTCTGATCTTAGCACAGCCGCCCGTCAAGTCAAGCTCCTTGGCCTTCATTAGCCTTCTATTTCTAAAGGACGTTCTTCTTTGACCTGCTCTGGAGGATTTAAGGTGCCTCCACATTCATATTCATGCCTCATCCACAACATTTTACAATGTGACTTCAGTTAAGAGGGAGGCTCAGCAGAAGGTTGCTCAGAACAACGGAGCTGAGATTTATCCCAGCATCCCTCCAATTAGCACATGCTCATCAAAAAAAAAAAAAAAATCCTCTCTGACTCTGCTCATATCGGAAATTGGACACCAAAGAGAGAACTCGGGATCCTGCTGCACATTTTCCCATGTGCCCGATAATATGACTGAAGCTCTTTAATGGCTGGTAGAGCAGCTGCAGGCAATGAATTATGCATGTCCATTTTCTAGGCAGCAGCTAAAAGGGCCATATTCCTTCTCTCTCTTGAGCAGAAGCATAATCAGCAAAAGCTCACCCATGTCACAGGGAGTAAAGTTACACCAGAGAAGAGAGGAAAATAAAGCGGTTTGGGGGGGGGGACCAAGATTTTTCTATTATTTTTGAAAAACAGAGCAGAACCATTGGAAGGCTCAGTGTCTATGGAGATTCTCAATCATCCAGATCATGGTTGTTGTCCCAAAGGTGTTTTACCAAAAGGTAACTGGACTTTCTTGTTTTTTTCTTGCAAACATTTCGCTTCTCATCCAAGAAGCTTCTTCAGTTCTAACTGAAGATGAAGCAAAAGGTTTTCAAGGAAAAAAGCAAGGAAGTCCAGTTGTCTTTTGGAGAAGCACCTTCAGGACATAGAAAGGCTCCTTCTAGGGATTATTTAGTGTAGTCCTTTTAAATAGACTGTGAGCTCTGCTCAAGCTGCAGCTACTTGGAGATAAAAAGCAAGTGGCTCACTAATAAATCCAGAGCAATAGTATTTGGATCTTCCAAAATAGGATGGTTCTGAAAATTAGTAGCCTCAAAGACCTCCTTCTTCTCTGAAGTCCCTAAAGCCTTAGTAAGACCACACCTAGAGTACTGCATCCAGTTTTGGTCACCACACTATAAAAGAGATGTTGAGACTCTAGAAAGAGTGCAGAGAAGAGCAACCAAGGTGATTAGGGGACTGGAGGCTAAAATATATGAAAAATGGTTACAGGAACTGGACATGGCTAGTCTAGTGAAGAGAAGGACCAGGGGAGATATGATAGCAGTCTTCCAATATTTGAAAGGCTGCCACAGAGAGGAAGGGGGTCAAGCTGTTTTCCAAAGCACCCGAAGGCCAGACAAGGAATAATGGATGGAAACTGAACAAGGAGAGATTCAACCTGGAAATAAGGAGAAATTTTCTGACAGTGAGAGCAATCAACCAATGGAACAGAAGTTGCCTTCAGAAGTTCTGGGAGCTTCATCACTGGAGGCTTTCAAGAAGAGACTGGACTGCCATTTGTCAGAAATGGTGTAGGGTCTCCTGCTTGGGCGGGGGGTTGGGTTGGACTAGATAACCTACAAGGACCCTTCCAACTCTGTTAATCTGTTAAAGTTGGCTCTGATGGCACCATGTCTTCTCATTTAAGGCCAAAACCATATGAAGCCTGTTGCATACACCCCATAATATCTTAGCATCATTATAAAACACAGAAGAAATCTTAGCCAAAATCTATAAAAGCAGCAAAACTCCCAGTCTTTCACATTCGGGATCATTACCCATTTGCCATTTCCCCCCCAATTGTTAAATTCTTTCCTCCCAGCCACCAAAGGCTGCCTGTTCCTGCTTGGAGTTTTTTTGGTATCTGTGTTGTGGTCAAAGATGAGTCCATAGGCTTGTTGAACTAACGGTCCTGAGCAAAGAACATGCTTCTCTCTTCCAACTTTACTTAGAGGTGTCTGGTTCCTTCAACTATACATGTATGAATTTATCATTGTAACCACCCACCAGCATACCCAGGAAGTGTTAAGAAAATACCGTGGGAACAGTCTTACAGATACAGATTAATAGAGTTGGAAGGGACCTTGTAGGTCATCTCTCCAGTCTATTATTACATGTTCTCTGAAGAAGGTTGTCTTCTACAGGATGATTTCTGAAGATTCAGAAGACTGAAGTGAGGTTCACCTTATGGTTGAAAGAACTGGATCTGGCCTGGAGTAGATCAAAATGAAGTGCCTTAGATCTGAACTCTAAAGCAAATCTCTTCTTTTCCTTTATACATTAAGAAGATAACAGAATAACAAGAGTTGGAAGTGTTTCAGCCACACTTTAAATTCTTTCAGATCGTAGCACAGTTTCTGAACCACAAAGGTCTCCCAACGTGTGCAACTTAATATTTCTTTTTCGCTCCCAAACCAGGACCATGAATAGAGTTGGGCCTCCCATCCTAAAATGAATTAAGCTACTGGCTACATTCAAGGGAGCACGTCTCTATGGGTATCCGGGGCCTGTACACACAAGCCTCTTTCAAGGAGTAATGACAACAGGGGAAGCTTAGAACATTATCTGAGTAAGGAGTAGCACCTGAAGGTGGCATCTATACAAGGACATATTCCTGGTTTGGAATCTACATGAATCTTCCACGTAGCAGGATTCTCCATGACCACTAGATGACAGCAAAGATATAGAGATGTCTAACAATATCTCACTGCTGCCATCTAGTGGTCAGCTCAGCCCGCACACACTTCTTTGCTACTCACTTCCATCCAGTCTTTCATTTCCACCTGTTGCACAGCACAATCCTAGACAAATCCCTATGTTCTTTGTGGGCATGCACCAGCCCCACAACAGACCTCAACCAGGTTTGATTTTTAAAGAAGAGAATGCCCCAACAGGCTCTGCTGTCCTTGACTGTACTGATACCATAGCCTGCCCCCCCCCGAAATCACCCAGTGATTGCATTAGCTATTTGAGCAAACCTATTTCTGCAAAACCCAGGAATACGCTGGACTAAATGCAGCTGACATTCGGCGATGTCCTCCAACTCAATAAGCAAGTTAAAGTGGACCTTAGATTTGATCGGCTTCAATAATAGCATCAGAAGATTAGCTTTCAGAGTCTTTTTTCCCCCTTTTAAGACACTGAACTATTTCTTGTAACCATCAAGCCATCTGTATGATGATTCATTCCAAGCATATTTTAAACAGAGCGCAGAAACAAAAAGTACTTAGTGCTAATTTCTTTTGTTTTTGTTTTTTTTTTAAATTGGAAATCTTGTCTCCCTAAAACCACGTGCTCTGCTTAGCAAGATTTAGGTTCTCCAGCTTGCAGACAGACAAAATAAGACATTGTCTCAAAAAATTTTCCAAGGGTGCTTCAACAGACAGATGCCAAACTGTCCGCCCTCTCAAACATTCCCTCTGTTTTTAAACCTCTCTGGATTATCCTGCTCAGAGAAGAGGGAAAGAGGGATGTTAAATACTAAATTGCTAAGGGCTGGTTTTAAAATGCAACTTTTCACTGGAGTGAGATAAGAATCAGATTTTTTGCTCCCACAGAAAATGCTGTCCACATTTTCTTTCCTACTAATACCCTGGCTTTAAGGAGCCAAAAGTCAGGAAATTCCCACTAGAAAAAGACATACTACATTTCTGGGTAAAAATAACAATAACAGAGTTGGAAGGGACCTTGGAGGTCTTCTAGTCCAACCCCCTGCTCAAGCAGGAAACCCTATACCATTCCAGACAAAACACTGGAGGTTTTTAAAAAGAGACTGGACAACCAGACAAATGGTTTGTCCAATCTATTTTTAAAAACCTCCAGTGTTGGAGCATCTGCAATTTCTGGAGGCAAGCTGTTCCACTGATTAATTGTTCTAACTGTCAGGAAATTCCTCCTTAGTTCTAGGTTGGTTCTCTCCTTGATTAGTTTCCACCCATTGCTTCTTGTCCTGCCTTCAGGTGCTTTGGACAATAGGTTGACTCCCTTTTCTTTGTGGCAGTCCCATAAATGTAGGAACACTGCTATCATGTCTCCCCTAGTCCTTCTTTTCATTAAACTAGACATTCCCAGTTCCTGCAACCGTTCTCCATATGTTTTAGCCTTCAGTCTCCTAAATCTGATTTTTGCCTTTTCTTGGATGTTCCTTGCCAAAATTTTGTTTCTTTCATATCACAGAAACATCAACAATTCCTTCTGTGTTGCAGGATTAAATTGCAGATAAACATCCTTCTTCATAATTAGGCCATTGATACAGAACTGTTTTTCGCTGAAGTAGACATCAACCATATTTTCATGCCTCCCACCCAAAGATACACAGGTCAAAATCTTACAGGATTTCCAACATTCCTTCCTGATTTGTCTTCTGGTGTCCTTGTTTTAAATCTCATGAACCCACTAAAATCTGGAGAGATTTCAGTAACTTTTAACATTACAAAATATTATTAAATTTTGGGGCTCTACAAACTTAATCTCAAAGGCTATAATTGTTTTGTGGCTGATTCCTTATCTGGTTCTTTACCAAAGCCAAATTTGACTAGAATCTAAGAATCTAAAAGAAGGTATTTTTTTCACCTGAAACAGTATTCCTTAGCATACTGCAATTTTGTTTGATTTTTCACTATTATATGCAACGTTTGGGTGAGATTGAGCAATTAGAGAAGAGCTTCACCGAATAGAGAAATGAGAACTCAGAAAGATAACTAGAGTTCAATTCACATAGTAATTTAACAATGTGAAATCAGGAAAACTGCCTTTCATGTCATCCCAGATCTTCACCTTTTGCCATCGTAGAGAAAAGGGTGGTTAATTATTATGATCATTTGCTGCTGCCTCCTGATCAAAAGCAGTAGAGAACTGGATATCTTTTGTCAAAAAAATGCAAACAAGGAGGGACTATCAGAGGCTTGGAAGAGATGCCATCACAAAATGCTTCTATTATAGGATACTTAGCAATGTAGAGCACAAGCAGTCCTCACTTAGCAATTACAATAATCAGGACTGGTAACTCCGGCATTAAGCAACATAGTTGTTAAGTAAAACATCATTGAGGCTTGTGACAGGCTTGTGACATCAGTTCCGACTTGGTCATTAAGTGAGTCATTACAGTCATTAAGTGAGACAACATGTGAATGTGCAATATTAATGCCGGCTTCTCCACTGACTCTGCTTGTCAGAAGTCAGCTGTGAAGCGCGCAAATAGTGACACAGGATGCTGCAACAGTCATAAAGAGAAGGACTGGCCATAAAGTTACTTTTTCAATGTCATCATAGCTTCAACCAGTCGTTAAATAGGACAGCCGTGAAGTGAGGTCTACCAACCAACTGGATGCAACAAAGCATTACAGTGACTTATGACCGTTTTTCACACTTACGACAGTTGCAGCATCCCCATGGTCATGCAATCAAAATTCAGATGCTTGGAAACTGGTTCATATTTATGACGGTTGCAGTGTCCCAGGGTCATGTGATCAACTTTTTCCAACGTTCTCCCAAGCAAAGTCAACGGAGAAGCCAGATTCACTTCACAACCATGTTGCTAATTTAACAACTGCAATGATTCGCTCCACAGTGGCAAGAAAAGTCATAAAATGGGGCAAAAGTCACTCAACAAATGTTTCACTTAGCAACATACATTCTGGGCTCAATTGTGGTCGTAAGTCGAGGACTTATAATTGAATGTCAGTGCTTAACTATTACAAAGTGCAAGAAAATTTCTACACACTCTTTTGGAAAGAATGTGCACTCTCAGTTGATGTGTTTTTTGCGCTGAGATTATCTTCTGAGAGCATCCCGCACTTTTAGTGACCTGGGATAAACTAGTTGCCTTGTCTATTGATATTGCATGTAGAATTCAGAAAGTGCACAATAATATCGCACAATTATTTTCCTTCCTATTGTTGCCAACTGGGGGAAAGGAAGAAAGGAGCCATGGAAAAGGGGGTAAAACCCCTCACCAGCTGCCAGCGAACAAGCAGACTGGACTTATCAAATTGTGGCCCTCCATTATGGAAGCTACCCCAACCGACATCCTATTTCTCTATTTCACCATACAATGATACAAGATTTTTACTGCAGTATTTCCTACCTCTAATAAACATGTCAAAATGTCAATTTCAGAAAGGACCAGATTAACTAATTCTGCCAATCGGCCTGCTTGATGGATGAGGTTGCTTAGAAGAGAGAGAGAGATTTCGGACAATTGTTCTGTGATGATTTGTTAGCATGTAAATATTTCACTGTGCTGATTGTGTAAAGTTCTCCAAGCATTCATGCATTCATGCATCCATGCGTGCAGTTTATCCACCACCTCCATCCTAGTGGGATCTCAGAGGCTTACATTATTCATGAACCACGAGATTTCACGAGATTTGAGCTTTCTCGTCGTACCTACCTGTCCCGTCTTCCAAGTGTCCGAAATTACAGATCTGAGTTATGTGGTGGATCCACACGTGCATTTCCTCTTCCGATTTGGCCACCAGGTAGAAGGTCCGGTAGGTTGTTTTCACAACGAAAACAAAGTTATTCTGGAACTCCTTCTTGATCAGGTTGGACCCAGAGTGCTTCACCACTTCACACTCGTTCAAATCTATCACCCGGATAGGCTTCTTGGAATGACTGTTCCGATAATATTCCAGAACATCCGGGTTGCCACTCATCCGTCCTTGACGTAACACGAACCAGCGTTTCCGCCAAGCCTGAGGAATAAGGAAAGAAGAAGAAGAAGAAAAATGATTGAGAGAAAAAAAGAGAAAGATACTCCCTTAGCTCTGACCGTATTGTTTCTCTAGCTCTGAGCTCTTCCAGAATCTAGCCATATTCAAGTAGTCCTCTTCTTAGGACCACAATTGAGCCCAACACTTCTGTTGCTAAGTAAGACAATTGTTAAGTGAGTTTTGTCCCATTTTATGACATGCCTTGCCACATTTGTTAAGTGAATCACTGAAGTTGTTAAATTAGCAACATAGTTGTTAAGTGAATCTGGTTTTCCTATTGACTTTGCTTGTCAGAAGGGGATGACATGACCCCAGAACATTGCAACCGTCATAAATTTGAGTCAGTTGCCAAGCGGCTGAAGTTTGATCATGTGACCATGGGGATGCTGCAAGTGCAAAAAATGGTTGTAAATCACTTTTTTTCAGTGCTGTTGTAACTTCGAACAGTCACTAAACAAACTGATGTAAGTCAAGGACTACCTGTACTACTAAAATTCTCATTGTTATAACCCTTAACTGGACAAAACAGTGCATCATAAGGCAACAATTTTTGGACCAGAGTACATCAAATGGGCTAACTTACAGAATGTGTCCAAAATCCAGGACCCATGACACCTGAGGGAATGAAATTTGGGGAAGCTGTGGCTGCTTTGGTGAAGTCACATGACCTTCACTTTCAAAGTTCCATGACAGTTTCCCAGTCACTCTTGCAATCCCTTCTCTTCCTCCCTTATCCAGCAGCAGCCACTTACCTGGACAGAGGGGAGGGGAGGGAAATTTCTGATGCTTCTTGTCTGATTCCCACAAGGAATCTCAATGGGGAAACCGGCAGGAAGTCGGAAGTCACTGCTGCTTCCACTCCTTTTTTTGCCTATCCTTGGTCATTCTGTTTCTCTGTTTAGGTAAGGAAATATCTCTGAAACGATGACCCAACGAGGCACAGGCTGTCTAGTCTCTACTGAAACTCAACTGCTTATACAACAGAGAGTGGACACTTAAAGACATTAAGAGTAACAGTGGGAGCTCTACTGAACTAATTTAAATTTAAAATGACTGAATTACAATTGTATGGTTGCCCTGGCCTCAGCCCCTTGTGGAGAATAGCTTTCCACAGGCCATTAAATACCAAGCATGACCTCAACTCGAAAAGGGCTGTGCGTATGTACTACTCAAGGTGTTTAACTGGAAAGTCCCGAAGTCCAGGACTTTCAACAAACAACACATTTGTGTTTTTATTTACATATTTATTCCTGTATTTAGAGTTTGCACTTAGCGATCTCTCTCAACCTCTTCCCACTGAAATAACAAGACACCGTGGAAAACACTGCATCACCAGTCAGAGAAACAATTTGCCAACTGCAATAAAAGAAGAGGAGAGAGAGAGAAAAAGGGAAGATGGTGGATCTAGAATCCAACAGTTACTGAACAGAATGCACAGTGAACACCTCAAAGAATCCCAAAGTTTGTGTAAGCCACTAAGTCTTAAGGAAGAGCTGAAAATCTGAGAAGAGACATCCTATAATGGGGTTCCACAACTAAGAAGGCCCTCAACATGTCCTTACATAGCACCTTGGGGAGGAAGCGAGAATTCTGAGACTTGGAATCTCAGAATATCTTCAGACATCGGCTTGGGGAAGGCAGGTCTAATGCAGGAAAGCTCTGCTGACCCTTTGGAATTACACAAAAAACCCCACAAGCACAAAAGCAAAAGTCATTGAATTGAGGTTTGGGGGTTGCTTATCCTCCCACCTCTGTCATTCAAGGTTAAATTCATACTGTGCCCAAATAAGCATTTGGCATAAAAATTAGGAGCAAGAAACAGCTATTACCACCTTTCTTCAATGCTTAGGAGCCATGGTGGCGCAGTGGTTAGAATGCAGTACTGCAGGCTACTTCTGCTGACTGCCGGCTGCCTGCAATTTGGCAGTTCGAATCTCACCAGGCTCAAGGTTGACTGAGCCTTCCATCCTTCCGAGGTGGGTAAAATGAGGACCCAGATTGTTGGGGGTAAGAGGCTGACTCTGTAAACCGCTTAGAGAGGGCTGTAAAGCACTGTGAAGCGGTATATAAGTGCTATTGCTATTGCTTTCCCAGAGGGCACAATGACCAAGTGGTTAAAGACGCTGAGCTTGTCAGCTGGAGGGCTGACAGCCCAGGTTCAAGACCTGAGTGCTGCCCAACAGTTGAGCTCCCGTTCCTTGCCCCTGCCCACCTAGCAGTATGAAAGCATGCAAATGAGAGTAGATTAATAGGTACCATTTTGGTGGGAAGTTAACAGCATTCTGTGCACCTCTGGCAGATAGCCACATGACCACAGAAAACGTCTTCGGACAATTCTGGCTCCCTTGGCCAAGAAACGGAGATGAGGCCCATAGAGTCAGACACAACTGGAGAGAAAAACCTTTACCTTTACTCAATGCTTTCCCAGAAATCCAACTCAGAAGAAATAGAATTTATGTGACCCACACAGCAGATCCAGCTTTCTTGTTCCCATCACTGAATCTCTGAACCTGGGAGGGTTTAAGTATCACAAAGTTTGCCTAAATGGAGGCTTCCAGATCCCCCGAAGGCCTCTCCATCCCATCAGCCGTGTCTTTCAGCTCCAAGTCTCTTCTCAAAAGATCAATAAAGCTTCTTAACATTTCTTCAATGTCTTCTGAGACCTTAGGAACTGCTGTCCAACCTTCCAAGATAAGACTACCAACGTCTTTCACAATTTCAGTGAAATCTTGTGAAATGTTGGCGTTCTTGCACAAGATATTGAAGGATCACTAAAACCTTCAACATCCTATCACATTTTTAAGGGAGAAGTGAAGCTACCATGTAACTGGGTACTTGATGGTGGTCACTTCAGGGCCTGCTCTTCAACACACAGAGGGTGTTTTTGCCATTAGGACTTTTGCCCGCTAACACTCATCCAAAATACAAAGCCAAAATACAACAGGTGAAAATGTTTTACGTTTCTCCCGCCTGGGATTTTTCTTCCCAAGGTACTAAACATCTGAAGGACTTCAGTTGTATCTGACTGGACTTGGCAAGCCAAAATCCATTGGGGAAGAGTTACAGGCAGGGTGATAAGAATTTTGTCCTTAGCTGTCCTCGTCACTGTCAAAGCGGACTAAACAAAGCAGAAAGACAAACAGCAATGGATGGAAACTGAACAAAGAGAGAAACAACCTAGAACTAAGAAGAAATTTCCCGGCAATAAGAACAATCAACCAGTGGAACAACTTGCCTTCAGAATGTATGGGTGCTCCAACACTGGAGGCTTTTAAGAAGGGACGGGACAACCTTTTGTTGAAAATGGTATAGGGTCTCTTGCTTGAGCAGGGGGTTGGACTAGAAGACCTCCAAGGTCCCTTCCAACTCTGTTATTCTGTATTCTGTAGACAGAAAGCAGTTTTGTGCTGTCTTGAGCGGCTGGGAGAAGATTCAGCACATCTATTTTGTGGTTTCTGGAAATGAGTATCTAATGGTTTGGTGGCTTTGATGCATATCTATGTTATGCATTTTCTGACCCTTGCTTTTTCCTAGCATAAGAACAGACTTCCAAGAACGATTTCAGCCAAACCACATAGAGAGCCAGCGTGATTCTGTATTAATTTGCATTGCAAATAGTTACAAAACCCCCACAGTGGTTAAAGAAAGGATTATAGAGTGAAACCTGCTATCTCACTGCTTGCTTGTCATCTCTATATTTTTGCTTGCTTATCTGCACCGCGTATTTGCCTCCAATAACCTGAACAATTGCATTTGCAAATTCTAACACTAAACCTGGATTGATTTTAGGATAGGTTGCTGAGCAGGACAGAGTCTCCCTTGAAAGCAAAATCACAATGCAAATCTTACTTGATGGATTCTTGTCCTTTTTCCTTAAGCATCTCAAAAAACCTGGCAAGCGTGTAAGGACAAAATAGGACAAAAACCAGAAACAAGTTTGGGTTTGTGGCTTAATGTAACACAAGCTATGATTAAAAGGAGCCAATTAAAAAACAACTTAGCATCAATCCATGATTAAAGTAATTGAAAGCAGGTTAAGATATTAAGACTATTCACATCTAGGCAGAACAAACCCTGATCTTACTTTTACATACAGCTAGTCCTCAACATCACAAACATTTATTTAATGACTATTCTAAGTTGTTACATCACTGAAAAAAGTAACTTATGATCGTTTTTCACTCACAACCGTTGCAGCATCGCCATGGTCACATGATCAACATTTAGATGCTTGGCAACTGGCTCATATTTATGACGGTTGCAGTGTCCCAGGGTCATGGAGTCACCTTTTACGACCTTCTGACAAGCAAAGTCAATAGGGAAGCCAGATTCACTTAACAACCGTGTTAATAACTTTAACAACTGCAGTGATTCACTTCACAACTGTGGTAAGAATGGGCATAAAATGGGGCAAAACTCACTTAACAACTGTCTCACTTAGCAGCAGAAATGTTGGGCTCAATTGTAGTCTTAAGGATTCTGTAAGTCCAGCTTTTGAGCTTGATTAAAGAAAGCATCTAATCCTATGAGATGCACTTTGCATCCACTAGACCAGGGGTCTCCAACCTTGGCAACTTTAAGCCTGGCGGACTTCAACTCCCAGAATTCCCCAGCCAGCAAAGCTTGAAGTCCGCCAGGCTTAAAGTTGCCAAGGTTGGAGACCCCTGGTCTAGATCATAATCAGCTATGTGTCTAGGCTTTCACAAATTCTGAACCATTTTGGAAAAGACTACAATAAAATGACTCGAAAAGCAAAATGGGTTACTCTGTGTTCACCAAAGCAAGCAATTTGAAAATGAACAAAGGCCACCATGTAGTCAAATCCTTATTGCTCTGTTGCTTTGTGCCCAGGTTCTGGTAGTGAATCAATAGCAGGACACATGGTCTCCGGGTTCAACCCTGGCACGTCTTCTGAGTTGTAATCAGCGAACCATCCTCAGTGAGAAGATCTGGGAAAGGCCTTACCAATGAACTTGGGAAAGACTCAGTTTCTCCAGAAGAAAGCTGCAAGACCAGTTCCTGTGGGATGACCACATAATGCAACAACAAGATCGTATGAGACAAGAATGGTGGCACAATTGAAACTGAACGCAACCCTCTTAAGGAAGAAAACTCTGAGCCAATTCAACAGAAAGGAACAGACCAGTCATTCACACAGCGGCAAACTAAACCCAGAGACAATAGATTCACTGAAAAGATGAGTTAGAATGTGGCAACGTTGGTTTGGGACCGACTGCATTTTTCTGCATAAGCTGAAATCTTTCTGTTCAAACCATGACTTGGCTTACTAATTCTGAGAGGCAGCTCCATCCATCTCAAGCAGCCCTGAGTAATTTGTGGTTCACCAAATGTGGTGCTTGTGTTGTCGTCAAAAGCAGTCCTTCTGATAAACACCCCCCTCACCCACACACTTTGGGGTGTGTGTGTGTGTGTGTGTGTGTGTGTGTGTGTGTGTGTGTGTGTGTGTGTGTCTGCTACTGACGAGAAATATTTCTCCAAAATCTGCAGGGTAAAAGGAACAGCTGAGCCATGATTCTGTAGTCTGCAGTCTTCTCCCTGCTGCAGCTCGGCAGATAATTCCGATTTTAACAGCAGGAATTTATTGCTAAGGACAATCTTGGTGACCTCCTTGTCATTTATAAAAGCAAGGTGGAAACCCTCCAGTATAAGATACAGGGTTTTCAAAGAATGAGTGCATGAAGTCTTCTAGATGCTGTAATACAGGTAGTCCTTGACTTACAACAGTTCATTTAGTGACCATTCAAAGTTACAATGGCACTAAAAAAAGTGACTTATGACCGTTTTTCACTTACGACAATTGCAGCATCCCCATGGTCACGTGATTAAAATTCAGACGCTTGGCAACTGACTCACATTAATGACGGTTGCAGTGTCCCGGGGTCATATGACCACCTTTTGCGACCTTCTGACAGTTAATAAGGAAGCCTGATTCACTTAGCAACCGTGTTACTAACTTAACAACTGCAGTGATTCACTTAACAACTGTGGCAAGAAAGATCGAACACATAAAGATCAGGCAACTTTACGTGTCAAGTCCCCACTTTTAAAGTGGGGGTGGGTACTGCAACACTGGAGGTTTTTAAGAAGAGATTGGACAACCATTTGTCTGAAATGGCATAGGGTTTCCTGCCTGAGCAGGGGGTTGGACTAGAAGACCTCTGAGGTCCCTTCCAACTTTATTCTGCAAAACTCACTTAACAACTGACTCACTTAGCAACATAAATTTTGGGCTCAATTGTGGTCAGATGTCGAGGGCTACTTCTATGTTCTAAATTTTCGTGGCAATAGTATCAGGGATTTCCCCCCTTACTTTTGTGACTTAAAAGCCTCATCTTTTGTGTCCCCCACTCCAGGATGGCTGAAAACTACGATGTCAACTTTCAGAGATCACAGAGAAGATCTCTACGGACCTCTTCTAACCTCGGAATTGTTATCCATCCTGTCATAGAATAACATAGAATGTTGCCATTCCCCTTGGAGTGTTCAGGAGGAGGAAAATGTCCCTGGCATATTCCAAGAACTTATAAATCATTTTTATGAGCCAGAAATTTAAAAAAACAAAAACAGATCATTTAAAAAAATATCAGTGATGAAATCACCTCCTCCATTTGATCTGATATACATCCACGGTTAAGAAAACAAGAACTGGCAAAGACATTCTCGCATTTGTTATGCAATGAACGTTTGAAAGAAAGGTGAGCAAAAGGGCTGTTATTTTGAAGATGAGCAAGGACGAGTCCATTCTTCATTGGCTGAATGAGACAAGATGTAGAATGCCAAGTAAAGAAGAGAGAAAGCTTACACGCTCAGAATAAAATCAGCGCACCTTGAACTTTGAATTAAATCAGAATAAAACTGGAAGCAAAAGGAAAAGACCGCATACTTGTCACACACTGCAGGGCTGGTCTCTACCCCTTTGTATATTTTAAACACCAGGAAAGAAACAGCTGCAAATGAGTTTAATAAACTTTCAAATTCCTTGTCTGGGGAACGGGCATACAATGGAGTGGAAAAACGATAGAGACTTTGTGGCATAATGGTTTGTTTGGAAAAAGCTATACAGGATGCTGTGGGAAGGGAAGGCAACATACGTATTGAGCACATGGCCTGGTTTTATATAAATACACCGATAAAAAGTTTCGGCACCTGTGTTCGTATGACAAATACTGTATGTTGAATGAATTATTCCTGCTAAATTTGGAACTACTGTACTTCTTTTTAAAAGCATGCAGAAGAGACCGGTTAGTATATGGTTGTAAAAAAAAAAAAAAAAAAAAAACTCCAGAAGGAATCTGGTAGAACATTTTTGGACCAACAAATGTTTATTGAAAGGTTTAAACTTTATGAGCTGCTGTTCCCTTCATCAAGGACACAGAGTGGCTCTAGTGATGTAAAATCAAGATCCTGCCGACAGAGAGCCAATGAAGTACAATTAATCCTCAACTTACAACAGTTCATTTAGTGTCCGTTCAAAGTTACAAAGTGACTTATGACCGTTTTCCACACTTGCGACCGTTGCAGCATCCCCATGGTCACATGATCAAAACTCAGAGAGTTGGAAACTGACTTATAGTTATGACGGTTGCAGTGTCCCAATGGTTCACTGCAGTTAAGTTAGTAACATGGTTGTTAAGTGAAATCTGGTTTCCTGGTTTCTTTGCTTGTCAGAAGTTCGCAAAAGGTGATCATATGATCCTGGGATATTGCAGCTGTCATAACTATGAGTCGGTTTCCAACTGTCTGAATTTTGATTATGTGGCCACGGGGATGCTGCAAATGGTTGTAAGGGTGAGGTCTACCTTTATAAGCCTAAATGCTATGCTACATTTCAATTTTCTTCAAGCCCGGCCCACAGGAACTGTTATCTACAGTCTTTGGGGAATACCAAGTTGCTAATCTTACTAAGTAATCATTGTGAAAACAAGTAACCAGAATAAGCCAGGGATATCATGTGATGGCATCAACTGGCCCTCCCGCAGAATCTCCAGGGATGAGAAGAAGCATTCGGAAAATATGGTATCAGTTCCCAGCAGGGTGAATGGTTTTGCAAATTCTCCAGTGGAGGCTGCCCTTGACTTGCCTGCAAAAAACTCCCCTCTGCAATTTTCTGTAGCTTATCAAAAAACAAAAACAAAATCTATTCAGTAATCAAAGGGGGAAAAGCACTTTAACCTTAGACTGTCTACTGTGGACCTCACCCCATTCCTAAGAGGTCTGTAAGGGGCGTGCATAAGCGCACCAGCGTGCCTACCGTCCCTGTCTTACTGTCCCCATTTATTCGGTACTTGTTTATGTTTATGTTTATACCTATACCTGCTATCTTGTACATGTTTGGCAAAATAAATAAATAAATAAATAAAAATAAATATCCAGCAGTGGTGGGATTCAAATAATTTAACAACCGGTTCTGTTCCCTAATG
>QLTV01001769.1:1747753-1760919 GCA_003457575.1 Thermophis baileyi | reverse complement strand
AAGGAAGGAAGGAAGGAAGGAAGGAAGGAAGGAAGGAAGGAAGGAAGGAAGGAAGGAAGGAAGGAAGGAAGGAAGGAAGGAAGGAAGGAAGGAAGGAAGGCAGAAAAAAGGAAATAAATAAATAAATAAATCAAGGAAGGAAGGAAGGAAGGAAGGAAGGAAGGAAGAAAGAAAGAAAGAAAGAAAGAAAGAAAGAAAGAAAGAAAGAAAGAAAGAAAGAAAGAAAGAAAGAAAGAAAGAAAGAAAGAAAGAAAGAAAGAAAGAAAGAAAGAAAGAAAGAAAGAAAGTCCATCAAAGGAAGCATGGGCTTGTTTGCATAGTTGTAGCCATCATCTGGACTTTCCTGGTACTCTCACCCCAGATGTCCTGGGGGCATGTGAGACGGGGTCCATGTCTCAAGTAAAGCAACTGGTATGTAAACATTACTGGAAATAGCTTTCGTGGTTTTGAAGAAAGTGCGACAGAGAACAGAAAGCTAACGAAGCCGAAGCCCGTGCAGCTTCTTTCTTTTCTGTCAAAATAAAAACTGTGCTGCTAATTTCAGCTTCTGCAAAAAAATTGATTCGGAGCAAAGACCAAACCAACAGAGCAAGGTATCCATAACAGGCATCCATAACAAGCTGAAATTTCTTCCCGGTGATAATATGTGCGATGACATCACAACTCAACCTCCATCTCTTGCAAATGATGTAAGGATACATGAGCTTGGTCCAGCAGTGTCAACCCAGGCCAGAGGGTGATCTGACCTTGCAAAGGAAGTTCCAATTCCCCCCCCCCTCTCTGACTATGACTGCACATCCCCCTATGTTTAAACATGGCTGGAATATGCCACAATTCGTTTGTATAGCAAGCTGAGCTGTAAACCATGATTTACAAACTGCATTCAGACTTATCATGTTCTATGAATCATGACTCAGCAGCTGAGGAAAAACACTCCTCCTTATCTATTGCTAGCTGAGAAAGGAAATTTGAATAGCTCCCAAACAGCTTTTGAAATGCAGTCAAGACTGCAGAGAGTTAGCATCTGCAAGTAAGTTATCCAATTTCACATCAATTGTATCACTTATGTCAGGGGTCCCCAAACTTGGCAACTTTAAGACTTGTGGACATCAACTCCCAGAATTCTCCAGCCAGCTATGCTGGCTGGAGAATTGTGGGAGTTGAAGTCCACAAGTCTTAAAGTTGCCAAGTTTGAAGACCTCTGACTTATGTCAACGATATTGCCTCTCATTTAACAGGCACCAGTCTACAAACCATAAATACATAAAAATATGATCAAAACTTAATTCATATACATCAAGAAGAGCTTAACATGCCTTAAAGGTACATCAAGATACAAACCTGACATGTATCAAAAGCTACAACCAAGAAGGGGGGGCAACTTATTTACCAAAGCACCAGAAGGCAAGACAAGAAACAATGGATGGAAACTAATGAAGGATAGAAGCAACCTAGAACTAAGGAGGAATTTCCTAACAAAATTCCACAGATCAACCAGTGCAACAAATTGCCTTTGGAAGTTGTGGGTGCCCCATCACTGGAGGCTTTCAAGAAGAGAATGGACAGCTGTTTGTCAGAAATAGTATAGATCTTCTGCATGAGCAGGGGGTTGGACTTGATGACCTCCAAGGTCCCTTCCAACTTTGTTATTGTTACTGCTGCCTAATCAAAATAGCAGAATTGTCACAAAGTCAACACAACACATTTTTCAACCAATGCCTAACCATGGAGAAAATATCTCTAAATGGTCACTGGGAATTGAAAACAACTTGATGGCAAATAATTGTTCACATCACACTATGCCTCAACAGAAACACCATATATTGTATAGGATGGCTTCGCATGGTAGCCAAATACACACAGTCTGTTAAAACCATAGCTGGTTTCCTATAACATATGGAACACTGCCATTTGGCCTTGTGTGTGTGTGTGTGTGTTACGGTGTTTGCTTTTTTGAAAACCAAATCTGCTTAGTCTATTCTAGGGGTTAAACTACTCAATGTTGAGTTTCCCACCACAAGTGGGGAGAAAAAAAACCCAGTATCATTATTCAGGAATCACACAAGCAAAATCTGGCATCAAGATAGCAAACCAGGCTTTGGAGATGTAGGAGGAGTGGCAGAACCTGGGGTGGAGCCAAAAGAGGAATCAGCCTAGAGTCGCTACATAGCCACAAACAGACTAAGTCCAACCCCTCTTGAATTCCATTATCTAGTGCCAAAATAGGGCTAACTGTTAATTGGGTCATATGAAAATATAAAATAGTGTTCTGAATCAGAATCAGAATAGACCTGGAAGGGACCTTGGAGGTCTTCTAGTCCAGCTCCCTGCTCAAGCAGGAGATCCTATACCATTTCAGTCAAGTGACTGTCCGGTCTCTTCTTAAAAACCTCCAGTGATGAAGTACCCACAACTTCGAGTAGATTCCTGCGCATGGGCTTTTTAGCAATAAATCAGTTGAACCTCGTCGTTTACGTCTGCTAGGAGGGCTGCTAAAAAGACCCAGGACTTCAAATGTGCCCTTGGTGAGCAACAGGAGAAGAAGAAAAAAGTTTTTTTCCCCCTCATAAATCTATCTCCTTTCCTAACCGTGTGATCAAAAACCCTGTAAGGAAAAGCAGCATGGTGGTTTCAAGTCCCCATTAGCATTTATCTACAGTTGTTTTGTTAACTTTTCTTTCTTTTTCAAAATTCGTTTATCATGCTTTCCTCTTCAAGTTTCAATTCCTGGAGGAGAGAGAAGAATGAGAACCCTGCTCAGTTACAGAGGATTCTTATGCACGACACAACCGTTCCTGCCTGTTAAGCAATTTGACATTGCACTCAAAATAAGCCTCAGATTAACTGGAAGGCTGGTAGACATGTCCAACCCTCAACCACACACATGTGGAATTGTCTGATAAATAAGGACCGTTCCTTCTTGACATTTTGAGTAAGTGAAAATGCCACTCTCGGCATTCAAATTAACGTCGGCGTAACCTGAGGTAAAACAAATTAGATTTACCCCAACTTTTTTTTTTTCAAACCAGGGCCTTGTTTTCCCCCTGTACTTTACTTTGTAGATTTTAGACGGAGGGGGAGGGGCATCCAACCTTGCCCACTTTTAAGACTTGTGGACTTCAACTCCCAAAATTCCCCAGGGAATTCTGGGAGTTGAAGTCTGCAAGTCTTAAAGGGGCCATGATTGGACATCCCTGTTTTAGATCTACATAGAAAAATTCTGAATCTGAGAAGCCAACATTATGCTTCCTTCTGTGGATGAGGGAAGATGTGAGCAGGATTGGGGGAATTCCAAAACTTATGGAAATTCCCCCCTCAAAAAAAAAAAAACCTTCTTGGGGGAAAGACCGCTTGTGGCATGTGGAAACACCTCACAAAGAGTCCAGTGAAGACAGAGTGGTCAAAGAATGCTGGTTAACAGCTAGAGGAAAAGATGAAGGACCAGAGGAAAGAATGAAGCAACCTGGAAAATTAGATGTGCTTTTTCACTGCAAATGAAAATAGTTTGTATACTGGTGACAGAATGACAGTCGTAACCAGGGGGAAAGCTGGCTATTTCTATCACGTGAGTGAAGCATCTGCTCTTTGGAGCTGCGTCTGACAGACCATTTGGGAGGCAAAACCCATGTAAGAAACAAGAAAGGAATATCGCTTTCCTCACTTGTGCCCTGCTTCTCTTCCTATAATGCACTCCCTCAGTCTAACATTTTGCCCGGGTCAAGCAGAGGCCATGCTTTTCCCAGGGACATTCTGTGGAAGCGAAAGTTGACTTTGAAGAAGCCAGATAGAAAGAGTGTTGAACTTTGGATTGGAGAAGACCTCTAAGAATACAGTGAACAACAACAACAAAAACAATGGATCATCAAACAAATCAACCCAGAGAATGACCAAGCTGAAATTATCTTGCTTTGGACCCAGCTCTTTGGAGAAGGCTCTAAAATTGGGAAAGGTGGAAGGAAAGAGAGGATCCCCAGTAGCAAGGTGGAGGTCTCAATTACAGTAATGATGACAGCACCGTCGGAAGACCTGAAGGGACAGGTTAGGAACAGATCATCACATGGAGATTCCTAGGGATGACTAAGAGTCAACATCAGTTTGATGGCACGTAATTAATCAAAAGTGGAGGGCACATCATCCACACTCTAGAACAGAGAAGCATAACATGTTTCAAGCCAAGGTTCATACAGCTCGTTTGGGAGGCATTCAACATAAGGCTGGGAAAGAACGACGTGTCTTCCAGTTAGTGGGTGAGAGCAAGACAATTAAACATTTAATTTGGTTTTATTTCTTCCCATCTGAATTAAATGTAAATCCCTTCAAATAAGTTCCTTTCCCCCTTTTGTTATAATAAAATTATGGTTTGCCTGCAGATTTTTGAGAAGGGGGGGAATGATCTGAGATCTGCCCACAAAGCTATGAACTACTATTCCAAACTTAGTAGTATGTTAAAATAATTTGCATTTATCTAGCAACTGCTCTTTAATTTCAGGAAAAAGAATTTGCTTTTGAATGTTTTGGTCAAATGAAAAGATAAAGGAAAGGGAAGGGAAGGAAGAAAAGAGAGGAAAGAGGGAAGGGAAGGAAGGAAGGAAAAAAAAGAAAGAAAAGAAAGAGGGAAGGGAAGGAAGGACGGAAGGAAGAGGGAAGGGAGATGGGAAGGAAGGAAAGAAAAAAGAAAGAGGAGAGGAAGGGAGGAAGGAAGGAAAGGAGGAAGGAAAATCTAAGGGAAGGAAGGAAGGAAGGAAGGAAGGAAGGAAGGAAGGAAGGAAGGAAGAAAGAAAGAAAGAAAGAAAGAAAGAAAGAAAGAAAGAAAGAAAGAAAGAAAGAAAGAAAGAAAGAAAGAAAGAAAGAAAGAGAAGAAAGAGGGAAGGGAGATGGGAAGGAAAGGAAAGAAAGAAAAAAGAAAGAGAAGAAAGAGGGAAGGGAAGGGAGCCTTTCTATTTTGATGAATTGAAATCAGACATATTCTGTTAAATGCAAGGGAACTAAACACGGAAAGTGCTACATACACCCTTTTATATTTTTGTTTTGTGTCAAAGAATGCCATTCATTCCCACACAAATTTTAACATTACTGCTGCAATATTCATCAGAGGTTTTAATAAATGCAAGACCGATGCTTCTCCCAAGATGTCTCTCTGCAGATGGCTATTCCTAGGATGCCTGGCTAGCCTGAAATTCAAATATAGTCCCCATAGATCTGGCGGTCACCATCTTGGGGACAGTGGAGATGTAATTGTAATTGTTATTTACAACTGGTGTTTCGTAAACTCAGCAGTTCTATGGAACAGGCTGTTCAACCTCAACGTACCACCAAACGGAAAGCTCAACCAGATTGCCTTTGACTGATTGAGAAACATCCTACTAGTGAAAATAGAAATTGGTTCCATTGTGGTGTGTCTTTCCAGGAAACCCAAGAAGTTGTTAATCCCAACTTTGTGGTGACTAATGCCAACTTCATGATGATCAATCTATTCTGAAGGCATATTTTGTAGGTAGCTCGCTTGTTTTACAATCAATTAATCAGAATAGAGCTGGAAGGGACCTAGAAGATCTTCTAGTCCAGCCCCCTGCTCAAGCAGGAGACCCTATACTATTTCAGACAGGTTGGCTGTCCAGTCTTTTCTTAAAAACCTCCAGTGTTGGGGCACACACAACTTCTGGAGGCAAGCTGTTCCACTGGTTAATTGTTCTCACTGTTACGAAAGTTGCTTCTCTCCTTGATTAGTTTCCATCCATTGTTTCTTGTCCTGCCTTCTGGAGCTTTGGAAAATAAGTTGACCCCCTCTTCTTTGTGACAGCCCCTCAAACACTGGAATACTGCTATCACGTCACCCCAGTGACATTTATTGACTAGCTTGTTGCATTTGTATCTCACATTTCTTCCAAGTTGACAAGACAGTGAGAAGATTGTCTGGTGTAGGATGGACTTTCTGTCTTACAAAGAACTCCCAAAAAGGACTACCCTTCTTTGTAACTGGGATAACCCAACTGACATGGTGGAAACTGAGGCCCACCTTGGCTACTTCCAGCCAATTCTGTAAAGATTGTAATACTTCTTATATTATGAAATGTTGAACCTCTAATAAACAGTCAAGCTATTCTCCATATTACGTGAAGGCAGGACAAGAAGCAACAGGTGAAAACTAATCAAGGAGAGCTCCAATCTAGAACTAAGAAGAAATTTCCTGACAGTGAGAACAATTAATCAGTGGAATGACTTGCTTCCGGAAATTATGGGTGCTCCAACACTGGAGATTTTAAAGAAGAGACTGGACAACCATTTGTCTGAAATAGTATAGGGTTTCCTGCCTGAGCAGGGGGTTGGACTAGAAGACCTCCAAGGTCCCTTTCAAGTCTGCTATTCTATTCTATTCTATTTTATTTTATTCGTCCAAACATTCAGCAGCAATTAGTTAGCAATAGCAATAGCACTTAGACTTATATACCGCTTCACAGTGCTTTACAGCCCTCTCTAAGCGGTTTACAGAGTTAGCATATTGCCCCCAACAATCTGGGTCCTCATTTTACCGACCTCGAAAGGATGGAAGGCTGAGTCAGCCTTGAGCCTGGTGGGATTCGATCTGCCAAACTGCTGGCAGCCGGTGATCAGCAGTACTGCACTCTAACCACTGCGCCACCGCGGCTCATCAGTTGCAGATGAACCTCCAAGAACACAAACAAGATGACATGTTACTGTAAATATGTAACAAATACTAATGAGATTAGCCCCCAACCATCAATAAATTCATGAGATTAGCCCCCAACCACCAACAAACAATTCCGCTCATAAAGCACAGCAGAAATCGAGTTGAAAAGATTCCGTACAATCACCTTCACTTGTCATTTGCTGTACCTCCTACAAGTTAGGACTCTCATGGAAAATTCTTAAATACTTGGCTTATCCTGACAACCCACAGCAAGATTTGCAATACCGGTAGTCCTCGATTTATGACCACAATTGAGCCCAGAGTTTATGTTGCTAAGTGAGAAATTTGTTAAGTGAGTTTTGTCCCATTTTACAACTTTTCTTGCCATGTTTGTTAAGTGAATCACTGCGGTTGCTGTTAAATTAGTAATATGGTTGTTAAGTGAATCTGGCTTCCCCAATGTCAGAAGGTCAGAAGGTCGCAAAAGATGGTCACATGACCCTGGGACACTGCAACCGTCAGAAATATGAACCAGTTGTCAAGCATCCAAATTCTAATTATATGGCCATGGGGATGCTGCAATGGTCATAAGTGTGAAAAATGGTCTTAAGTCACTTTTTTCAGTGCCATTGTAACTTCGAATGGTCACTAAATGAACTGTTGTAAGTCGAGGACCACCTGTACCATCACTAGAACTATGAATCACAGAGATGCACAATCTGAACAAACCTACTATGTAGTTCCACTGTGGCCCAATGCCATATTATAAGGCACGGGAACTTACAGAATTTTATAGAATCTGGAATGGTATGGAATGGAATGGAATGGAATGGAATGGAATGGAATGGATTGGATTGGAATGGAATGGAATGGAATGGAATGGAATGGAATGGAATGGAATGGAATGGAATAATAGAATAGAATAGAATAGAATAGAATAGAATAGAATAGAATAGAATAGAATAGAATAGAATAGAATAGAATAGAATAGAACAGAACAGAATAGAATAGAATAGTTGGAAGGGACCTTGGAGGTCTACTAGTCCAACCCCCAGTTCAGGCAGGAAATGCTACATACCATTTCAGACGAATGGTTGTCCAATCTCTTCTTAAAAACTCCCAGTGTTAGAGCATTCACAACTTCTGGAGGCAAGTTGTTCCACTGATTAATTGTTGTAACTGTCAGGAATTTGGTTTATCTGCCTGACAGATTTATTGCTGAATTCAAAATCCTGGTCTTGGCTTCTCAGCACCCTTTGCTCTGGTGGGAAAGAGGAGTTGTGACCTCAAGGAATGTGGATTCCTTGCTAGTAGCCTTTGCCATTAATGTCATCCAGGCCGGTCAATGGATCTTCACCACTGTAAACCATCTGCAAAGGGCAGAATCTGCAACTGCACGGAGCATACAAACAGCTGTTTTGCGAGGTTGCGTGGATTCTACAGTTTACACTAATGGTGATTGTAGACAGGGTTTGTTTATAACTCTTGGCTAATCCCAAGGAGTTTGTATAAGACGTGAGCTATGAAATATGGGTCATTCGCACAATTTATATTGTTTGCCACATGCAAAGTTTAGACAGGAAAGGCAATCGCTTTGCGACATAGTTCTCAACATTATTTTTTTTTTAATAAGCAAAGGGCTCAATGGGAGGGTTCCTCCCTCCCACCCTCCTCAAACAATCTTGTGTGGTCAGTTATTTCCATCTGTATAACTCAGCAGATGGGCAACTGGCCTGAATAGCCGAGCAGGGATTTGAATTCGTGGCTTCTTGGGAGCAGCTGAGAAAGAAAGAGAAAGACTTTCTTAAAAAAGGCTGAAGGGCTGATATAGATGCTCTCCAAAAACAAGAAGTCAGAATTGCCCTGCTTTTTTATAATCATATACAGGTAGTCCTTGACTTACAACCATGGTTGGGATCAGAACGCTTGTTGCTAAGCGAGTCATTTGTTAAGTACCGTATTTTTCGGACTATAAGACGCACCGGTGTATAAGACGCACCAAGATTTCGAAGAGGTAAATAAGAAAAAAACATTTTTGTCCTCCCCGGCCCCCAGGAGCACTCTGCAGACTTCCCAAACCCTCTGCGCGCCCCATTTTTCGCAAAAACAGGTGAAAAACGCCGTTTTTGCAAAAAATGGGCTGTTTTTCGCAAAAACGGGCGCGTTTTTGCCCTCCCCAAGCCCCCAGCAGCATTCTGCAGGCCTCCCAAACCCTCTGCGCGCACTGCTTTTTGCAAAAACGGGCCCATTTATCACCTGTTTTTGCAAAAAATGGGGTGCGCAGAAGGCTTGGGAGGCCTGCAGAGTGCCTCTGGGGGCTGGGGGAAGGCAAAAACACCTCCGGGTTCTGTGATCCCTTTTCCTATAACTTTGGTAATGATTTTGGTGGTCAGAAGGCATATTTACAAGACCCAGCAGAAGGGGAGGTCATGTAGAACAGGCAAGCAATGTGATATACATGAATGGGGAGGGGATTTCTTTTCCTTTTTTTCTACACAGGGAACATTTTCTCTCATTTCTTTAGAGCGTTTCTTTTTCTTTTCTTTTTTTTTGAAAACTATTTTCTGGGTTAGGTTACAGTTTGTGTGTGTGTTTCCTGCTTCAAAATGGCAGGAAACTGCACCACCAATTTCTGGCAATCATGGTATGAGAAAGCAGAAAAAAAAGGGGATCTGCAGGATCATAGGCAAATCTGCCATTCGGGTGCCTCCCCATGATGCAGCATCACGTGGTTCCTTCCCTTCAGCTTCTTCAAATCTATACATTGCTGAAACTCCGATTCCTATAACCTCTAACTGAGCAAAACTGTGCCCAATAGGTCAGTTTTCAACCAAGGTATCTCAAATGGGCTAACTTGCAGAATGCACCCCAAATCCAGGACCTATGACTCCCATGGACTTGAAATTTGATGAATTTTATAAAACATTTTGTGACATAAACATTATTGCAAAGCAACTGATCACATAATACGAAACATCATAAAAGATTTCCTGCATTATGGGCTATTTTCAAAACACAACTATCCCTGAGTGTATCCCAATGTCTATGGAGATTCTCAATCATCCAAGTCACGGCTGTCCTAAAGGTGCTTTTTTCAAGAGGCCACTGGACCTTCTTGGTTTCTTGAAGAACTGAAGAAGCTTCTTGGTTGAGAAGCTAAATGTTTTCAAAGAAAAAAACTAAGAAAGTTGAATGGCTTTTTGAAAAAAGCACCTTTGGGATGACTATAACAGAATAACAGAGTTGGAAGAGGTCTTCTAGTCCAAACTCCTGCTCAAGCAGGAGATCCTACACCATTCCAGACAAGTGGTTGTCCCAACTGTATCCCAACTTTTCCAGTGAAGGCAACACTTTAGAACATGGGTCCTCAAACTACGGCCCGCAGGCTGCATGTGGCCCGCTGAAGCGTCCAATCTTTTCTTGAAGACCTCCAGGGATGGAGCACCCACATCTTTAGAAGCCAAGCTATTCCATTGATTAATTCTTCCTGCTGTTAGGAAATGTCTTCTTAGTTCCAGGTTGGATCTCTCTTTAATGAACTTCCACCCTCAGGTGTTTTAGAGAATAAGTTGACTCCTTCTTTGTGACAGCTCCTGAAGTACCGGTAGACAGTTATCCTGTAAGCCCTAATCTGCTGTTTGTTAGGCTAGACCAGGGGTCCTCAAACTACAGCCCGCGGGCCAGATACGGCCCGCCGAAGCCATTAATCCGGCCCACGCAGGACCACGAGGCTGCCCCGCCCACATCGCCCCGCCCACCCTTCAGCCGAGTGCAGGACTTACCTTCGCGAGCCCCGCGGGCTGGAACTGAAAGGTAAGGCCAACAATTTTGGCCTGCAGACACGTTCTGGAGGTGGGGGAGATGAAAAATGGGGCACACAGACACCCCAGGAGGCCAAAAAAATGGGCAAAAACAGGCCGTTTGTGGCCAAAAAACGGGCCATTTTTGGCCTGCAGAATGCTGCTGGAGGCGGGGAAGGTGAAAAATGGGGCGCCCAGACACCCCAGGAGGCCAAAAAACGGGTGAAAACGGCCCATTTTTTGCCAAAAAAATGGGCCGTTTTTGCCTGTTTTTGGCCTGCAGAATGCTGCTGCATGTGGGGGAGGTGAAAAATGGGGCGCACAGACGCCCCAGGAGGCCAAAAAATGGGCGAACACCTCCCCCGCCTCCAGAAGATAGATGAAGAGATAGAGATAGAGAGGGAGAGGGAGAGGGAGAGGGAGAGGGAGAGAGAGACAGAAAGAGTGAGTGAGAGAGAGTAATTGGTGACAGATGAATTCTTTATTAGTGGACAAAGATAAGCACCCAAAATGGCCTAAAACAGGGGTCTTCAAACTACGGCCCGCCGAAGCCATTAATCCGGCCCGCGCAGGACTAAGAATTGCTGCAAAACTGAGTTTCCTGAAGTGGACTACTAGACTCCTAAACAACTGAAAAAATGATCTAGTAAAAAGAAAAGTCAACCAAAAGAGCAACATGCAAACAAAAGCAAATAAAACACCCCCAGGAGCAAACAAATTAAAGTTTAATTTGTGTGCATTGTTTAATGGACTGTTAAATTGACCACGCCCACCTAGTCATATGATCTAGCCATACCCACCCAGCCGGCCTGGCCCCCAACAGTCTGAGGGACCATGAATTGGCCCCCTGTTTAAAATGTTTGAGGACCCCTGCTTTAGAACCTCTGTCATTCTTGAAGGCATTAGAGAATCTGGTAAGCAAGTATCACTGAAACGAAGACTCGGTGGGACATGGGTTATCTAGTAGGATCTACCTCAATATTCTTTGCAGATTTCCCCAACCAGGTACTTGATGGGCTGGGTATGCTGGGAGCTGGAGTCCAAACATATGGACCCAGGTGAGTGGCATCTCCTAGCACTTCTTGGCCGATCAGGAAAATTAACCTGGACCTGGTTACTATTGGATAGGAGACCACCAGATATCTCCAGATCAGTGTTTCTCAATCTTAGCAATTAATTAACAATTAATCAGTGGAACGACTCACCTCCAGAAGTTGTGGGTACTCCAACACTGGAGGTTTTTAAGAAGAGATTGGACAACCATCCGTCTGAAATGGTATAGGTTGAGCATGGGATTGGACCGGGGTGGGTTCCACTTACCTTCCCTACCGGTTCGCATCGCGACGTTAAATAAAAATAAATTTCAAAAAAAAATTCAAAAAAAAAATTCAAAAAAAGGTGGCGGCGCCCACGGGCCGGCACCGACCGGACCGGATCCATGACATCACCAGCGGGTCGCTAACTGTTCGGGCAATCCAGTCCGAACCGGGAGGAACCCACCCCTGGGTTGGACTACAAGACCTTCAAGGTCCTTTCTAACTCTGTTATTCTGTTAAAATGTCTGGACTTCAATTCCCACAATTCCTCAGCCAACAAGTTGACTGAGGAATTGTGGGAAATGAAGTCTTAAAGTTGCCCAGGTTGAAAAACCCTGCTTCAGACTGTCAAAGAAACATCCTGAAAGGAAAGCAGTGCTCAGCTACCTCTGTATTGTTGCCATGAAATCTACAGGGATTTGCCTAGGTGGTCAATACGAATCAAGTAAAACTCAGGGGAGACTCTAACAATTTAATCCAACCACATTGTTGGGATGTCACAGTATTGTGCACAGCTAATCTAGACCTCTCTGTGTGGTTTAACATAAAAACCCCATTGCTGAAGTAGTTTCCTTTGAAAAGAGGTTGATAACATATCATTCTTGGATGCTGAAAAGAGGTTATACTTCTGGGTTCCTACGTCCATTAGCCAAATTAATTGTCCAAGCGAAATGACTCTGTTGATCAGCCAGCAGTGTTCTTTGCACAAAAATGTTTCCCAGAAGAGCAAACACCCAAAGCATTTATCACCATCTAAAACGATGAAGGTAGCATCTTCAGCTGCCCAGCCCAATCCTGCTTCCTTCAGCCAAAAGGCGTTCGTAATCCCCAGTTCCTTGAATGTTAGAGCTAAATGGCAGATGTCAGCAGGGACAGGATCCCAAGCCCACATGTGCTAATGAAGAAATGTACAAGGGGCTGAAATCTTTAACTCCTCCCAGGCTGGCTGATCGCCAGGTTTTCTTGGAAGGAGAAGGAAAAAAATAAATGCTGACCAGCTATTCATCCTTTAGCACAGAGGTTCTCAACCTGTGGGTCGCGACCCCTTTGGGGGTCGAACGACCATTTCACAGGGGTCGCCGCGCGCGTTAGCCCGCCATCTTGGTGCCACCGTCACTGCAGGGGTGAAATGCTCCTGGTTCGGCCATGCCTGCGGGTCGCCGGATAGCCGGTAGCGACAGAAGCGGGAGACTTCGCCCACCCGCCCGGATGCCGCCATTTGGGTTCTTCTACCCTCTGCGCATGCGCAGAATGCTTTGCGCATGCACAGAGGGTAAAAGAGCCCAAATGGCGGTGTCCGGGCGAAGTCTCCTGCTTCCAACGCTATCAGCTGTCCGGCGACCCGCAGGCAAGCCTGAACCGGGAGCATTTCACCCCTAGTGCCATGCCCCCTTTGTCACC
>QLTV01001769.1:1704577-1727994 GCA_003457575.1 Thermophis baileyi | reverse complement strand
CGCCGCTCTTGTAGCCGAGGCAGGAAGTCGCGGCATTGAGCGGAGACCCGCGCAGCTGCGAGCCCAAGGCCGGCCGTCGGGGCACGTGATGCCGGGCCGGGCCCAGCCCCGTCAACAAAGCCAGGCACGTGTGAAAGGGCCGGGGCTCGCCTCGCCCTCCTCTGGCCGCGCAGTCCGGCCCTGCTGCGCCGGGAGCCGCTGCTCGCTCGGCCGCCTGCCTGCTTGTGATCCGCACGGCTGCTTCTTCCACCGATGCTTCTCCGGGGAAAGGGCGACGGCGGGGGCGAGAAGAGGCGGGGGGGGGCGTGCAGGGAAAGCCCCCTCCCCGTGCTCTCCCCCTTGACAGGTTCTTCCGGAAGCTGGAAACTATCGTTTGTTTCAATCAGGGTTGAGTGCCCCCTTTATAAAGCCCACACCTGGAATCCACACCTGGAATCCTGCATCCAGTTTTGGTCACCACACTACAAAAAAGAGGTTGAGACTTTGGGAAAAGTGCAAAGAAGGGCAAGTAAGATGATTAAAAGCTTGGAGACTTCCTAACAGTGAGGACAATTAACCAGCTTGCCTTCAGAAATCGTGGGCGCTGCATCCCTGGAGGTTTTTAAGAAGAGACTGTGGACAGTCACTTGTCTGAAATGGTATATAGGCTCTCCTGCTTGAGCAGGGGGGGCTGGACTAGAAGACCTCCAAGGTCCCCTTCCAGCTCGATTCTGATTCTACCTACTGAGCCTAACTAACTTTCTGACAAGCAAAGTCCATATGGAAGCCAGGTTCACTTAACAACTGTGTTACTAATTTACCCACTGCAGCGGTAATGCAGTTGCCACAGTTGTTAAGTGAATCACTGCAGTGGAACAAGTTACTAACCCGGTTGTTAAGTGAATCTGGCTTCCCCGTTGCCTTTGCTTGTCTAGCAGGTCGCAAAAGGTGATCACACGACCCCAGGATGCTGCAACCGTCATAAATATGAGCCAGTTGCCAAGCATCTGAATTTTGATCACGTGACTATGGGGATGCTGCAACAGTCGTGAGTGTGAAAAATGGTCGTAAGTCACTTTTTTTCAGCACCTTTATAGCTTTGGTCACTAAACGAACTTTTGTAAGTCAAGGACTACCTATATTCCCAGTGGCCAATATAACTGCAGAAAAAATGGTATTACCGCTGTGCATAAATGCCTGTGCTGTACTTCCCAGTTAGGCTGTCTTGTCAGAGGTCCTTTGTGATACAGTAGGGAGTGATTATTCATCTTGCACAGCTGAGCTGATTTCACAAATGATTCATGATTTTAAAAATACCTCGTTCGAAAACAGATTCCAGTGCAGTGTACAACCGTTGCCTTGTTCGCAGAATTTTACAAGGCTCCAAGTGGCAATTTCTGCTAATAATCCTCCTATGTTTTCCTGCTTGCTTCTATTTGGCTTTTCCCTTTATCTATACCAGAGGTCTTCAAACTTGGCAACTTTAAGACTTGTGGACTTCAACTCCCAGAATTCTGGGAGTTGAAGTCCACAAGTCTTAAAGTTGCCAAGTTTGAAGACCTCTGATCTATACATATAGCTTTTAAGGAGGGAAAGATGAAATAAATGTGTTTGGGGCCAATAGTGAGATAATCCAGATAAGAAATATGACCGGATGGACAAAATTCTATAGGTAGTCCTCAATTTACAATAGTTCATTTACTGACCATTCAAACTTATAACAGCACTGAAAAAGTGATTTATGACCGTTTTTCACACTTGCAGTAACCCCATGCTCATGTGATCAAATTTCAGATACTTTGCAACTATCTCATATTTATGACAATGTGATGATCCCCCTTTTGCGACTTTCTGACAAGCAAAGTCCATGAAACCAGATTCACTTAACAACCGAGTTACTAATTTAACAACTGCAGTGATTCACTTAAAAACTGTGGCAAGCAAGGTTGTAAAAAGAGGCAAAACTCACTTAACAAATGTCTCGCTTAGCAACAGAAATTTTGGGCTCAATTGTGGTTGTAAGTCAGGAACTACTTATACTTTATTGTAAAGTTATATTGACAGAATCTTTAAGTATCTCTCACCTCCCTTGCTTTTACAGCCTAAGAAACTAGAGAGGGTCCTTCAGAGACGTTTGCAACCCACCCACCCCTCCTTCTGTGGGCTACGTTACCTCTTATCCAGGGGTGGGTTCTTCTTTTCTTTGCTGCTGGTTCGCTCAGTGGGGCACTGCGCGGGCGCGCTGCGTGCATGCGCAGTGCTTTAAAAAAGCTGCGCATGCGCAGAAGCAAAAAACAAAATGGCGGCGCCATAGGCGCCACCAAAAGAGCCATTTCGGGGGCGTGGCAGGCCTGGGTCGCTGCCAGTTCTAGCGACCCAGGCCGCCAAGTTACTACTGGTTCTAAAGAACCGGGAGGAACCCACCTCTGCTCTTATCCAACCATTCCTCTGGCTTTGGCTCTTCCTCCTAATCTCCCAAGGTCCTTCTCACACACCATTTTACCTGCACCTTAATGAATGCCTAACTAAATTACTGGAAAGCTTTATCACAAATCAGTCACAGGATGAACAAATGGAGTGATCTCAGCTAATGGCAGAACTTGGCTGATCTCATCTGGACTTGATACCTAAACAGAGATGGGCTATCTTGGTGCGTGAATAAGACCACCAAGGCTGTAGGCTAGACTAAGTCAAGCCAATATCTCAAGAGAAAGAAAGCCACTTGCCTACGGTTGCCAAGAAAATTGCATGGAGATGTTTCTGAAGTCACCCAAAGTTCAAGGAGACCATCCTTAAGAAGGGAGGGACTGAAAACTGGATTGTTAGAGAAAAATGCAGAAAGTATGCTGTTGGTCACATGAAGGGTAGCTGGTTATCCATCAACAAACAAGAAAAAATAGAACACTAAACACACACACACACACACACACATACAGAGTCAAAACCCCTAAAGAGGATACAGAAAACTGGTTTGCATAATATTTGCATATCCTATCACCTAGGCAAAGATGCAAATATATATCACATGACTAACTGAGTTAGAAATGTGATATGGTTTTCATTCTTGGAAGAGAAGATAACTGCCAAGAAAATTGGGTGCCACCTCAACTTGCCCTATGATGTCTAACTTCCATATCTCCATCTTTGTAAGACTTGGATTAGATGCTTCTTCTGATAGAAGATGCCTTCAAGAAAAGACTGTTCCCCCACCGTTCACTGTTCTCTGACTGTTCTCTGGTCAGAGGCAAGACCAACAGATCTCTTAAAACATCTCACAACAAAGGTGGGTTCTTGTGTAATCATGGCTTGTTGATTGAACCTCACAAAGCTTAAGGAGATGACAACCTGGGTCCTGCACTCACTCACTAAAGCAGTGTTCCCAAATGGCAGGACCCTTCTCAAGGACTGGAAAATGAATCAAGTCTGGAAAACTCTTACATGGGGATGGAGAGAATCAAACTACTTCTGCTGACTGCCTGCAATTTGACAGCTCGAATCTCACCAGGCTCAAGGTTGACTCAGCCTTCCATCCTTCTGAGGTTGGTAAAATGAGGACTCAGATTGTTGGGGGCAAGAGGCTGACTCTGTAAACCGCTTAGAGAGGGCTGTAAAGCACTGTGAAGTGGTATATACTGTAAGTCTAAGTGCTAGTGCTGTTGCTATTTTCCTTCCTTCCTTCCTTCCTTCCTTCCTTCCTTCCTTCCTTCCTTCCTTCCTTCCTTCCTTCCTTCCTTCCTTCCTTCCTTCCTTCCTTCCTTCCTTCGCACAATGGTTAGAATGCAGTATTGCAGGCTACTTCTGCCCACTGCCAACAGTTCAATCCTCACCGGCTCAAGGTTGACTCAGCTTTCCATCCTTCTGAGGTTGGTAAAATGAGGACCAGGATTGTTGGGGGCAAAATGCTGACTCTGTAAACTGCTTAGAGAGGGCTGTAAAGCATTGTGAAGCGGTATATAAGTCTAAGTGCTGTTGCTATTTGGCTGGAGCTTGCTGGTAAGGACAGTTCATTTCTATTGCTTTTACCCAACCTCCTACTTGACCCCTCTCTTTCTTTCTTTCTTTCTTTCTTTCTTTCTTTCTTTCTTTCTTTCTTTCTTTCTTTCTTTCTTTCTTTCTTTCTTTCTTTCTTTCTTTCTTTCTTTCTTTCCTCCCTTGTTTGGTGCAAATTTTCTCTTGGAAAGAAACTCAAAATACTACAAAAGATGAATTATCCTCCCTTAAAGCAGAGATGGACCTCAACCTCACATAGCCTATATTTACAACACACTTGTAATATACAGGTAGTCCTTGTCTTACGACCGTAATTGAGCCTAAAATGTCTGTTGCCGAGATAGTTGTTAAGTGAATTTTGCCCCATTTTACGACCTTTCTTGCCACAGTTGTTAAGTGAATCACTGCAGTTGTTAAGTTAGTAACCCGGTTGTTAAGTGAATCTGGCTTCCTCATTGACTTGCCTTGTTAGAAAGTCGCAAAAGGGGATCAAGTGACCCCGGGACACGGCAACCGTCATAAATATGAGTCAGCTGCCAAGCTTCTGAATTATGATCACATGACCATGGGAAGGCTGCAATGGTCGTTGTTAAGGAATTGTGCAGAGTAACCTCTGGGCCCTGAAGGTTTGCACAGTGAACCGTAATGTTGCAGTAGATATGAGTAATGGTTCAGTCAATACACAGATACGTTAAAGTGTATAAAAGTAGTTTACTTAAAGAGATAGCACAATCCAAATAACAGTCCGAATCATACACGTTCTATTAGTCAGTATTCAGAAGTACAGCAGTCTTCTTACCAGCCTTTCTTTGTCTTAGTCAGCAAACAAAGATTCTCTACTATCACAGATAGCTAGCTACACACAGAGCTTACTTTCAGACACGAAGTCACACAAGCAATGAATCAGCAAAAGAGAGAGAACTAACCATGTTCTCTAGCTCCCTCTTATGGCCATTACTGCCAGTCAGAATGCACCAATGCATTTAAAGCAATATTACATATATACATTAAACAGTGATTTGTGGCTTGTTTATATTAACCAACCCAACCGTTTGGACAGAGTCCTAACAGTCGTAAGTGTGAAAAATGGTCATGTCACCTTTTCAGTGCTGTTGTAACTTGAACGGTCACTAAATGAACTGTTGTAAGTTGAGGAGTTTCTGTACCAAGCCTTTGTTGACTGGATATATGCGTGGTGTTAAGCCAACATGCGTACTCTTGGCTTGGGGTTAGTATGGACCTGACCACTGTGGCCTGCAAATCATAGTTTATGGTTTAGCATGTGTTAAGCCACCTACTCCTGTCTTTCTGGGTTAAGGCAATGTTTTTTTGATGGCTGCCACCTTCTTTCTTCCTCCTGATGAACCCCTTGTCTCTCCTGATCGACTCCCATTCAACAATTAATCGGATCCAACCTTGAGATTCAACCAAGGTCAGCTCAGAGAAGTCACAGACCAAGAACGAGACTTTGAACTTACTGGCTCCCTTGTGCCCGAGCTTTTTCAGCAATACTGATTGACCTCTTGAGTCTGCCGGGCGGCGAGCAGTACAATTTGGTGGCAGAGATTCGCTCTGGAGGTGGTTCTGAACTAGGACAATCCAGGCAAAACTAGAAGAAGGGAAATCCAGGCAGGACTGGAAGGGAGCAGAGCCAACAAAAGAACGGAAAGGCCACAGAAGAGGGTGGAGACACACAAGAGAAAAGACCGACCGGTTTGGAAAAGCAGAAAAACCAGGCAGATCTGGAGAGAAATCCTCCTCGCTTTCTCCTCGGAGGCTCCCAGACCTAAGAAGAGCTTAAGTGGAGGGAAAATGAAAAGTGTTTGCCCTTCCAGGAAGGAAGGGTTGGAGAGAACTTCCAAGCCCCCCTGGACTTCTCTGCCCCAGGCTCTGATCAGAACCAGAGGGGTGCAACTAATGACAGGTAGTCCTTGACTTTTTGTTTAGTGACCGTTTGAAGTTACGACGACACTGAAAAAAGCGGCTTATAACCGTTTTTCACACAACCGTTGCAACATCCCCACAGTCACATGATCAAAATTCAGGCGCTTGGCAACTGACTCATATTTATGACGGTTGCAGCATCCCGGGATCATGTGATCCCATTTTGTGACCTTCTGATAAGCAAAGTCGGTGGGGAAGGCAGATTCATTTAAGAGCCGTGTTGCTAACTTAGCAATTGCTGTCATTCACTGAACAACTGTGGCGAGAAAGGTCGTAAAATGGGGCACAACTCACTTAACAACTGTCTCGCTTAGCAACAGAAATGTTGGGCTCAATTGTGGTCGTAAGTTGAGGACTACCTGTATTTCCAAGCCCAGGGAATCCAAAACATGTAAATCGACAATATTTCCAAAGCGGACCACTTTTCAGATCAATAAATAAGTCAGCAAGCAAACACCCCCTCCTTTTCTTTAAAACGGACAGCCCAAAGTTTCAAAAGCTCTACCCTTTGTTGTAGTGGAAGGAAGCCAGGAATGTGACTACAAGGCAAGGAAATTCGCTGAATTTGAACTCCTGCCACGGCGAAGGTGCCATTGCACCTTTTTTCCCCACTGTGAAAAAAAAAACACCCCACATTTGGGAGTGGGGAGCACCGTGCCCAGCCTCTGTCCCAGCTCTTTGTGGCAGCAGCCCTGTTCCATTTCCTCTGCAGACTCAATAACAACCCCACCTCCCAGAGTGGAGCTGAAAGGAAGAAGAGTTTTGGCACAACCCTTCATCTTTTCTGCGCCCACATGCTTGCCGAGTGAGAGCCCAGGTTCCTTTTCCAGAGATGCGGGCTGTCTTCCAGATCGCCTCTGCAGCAATCTCGGGAGGCGCATGGAACCTGCCCTTTGGTATCTGGCACAGCCCCATCTCTTGGCAAGGGCTGGAGGCTGGGCGTGGAAGGCCAGAGCGTGGGCTTCTCCGTGGCTCCGTCAGCCAGGAGGTCGAGCGGCTGCACGGTTGGAGGAGAATTGCTGGGAAGGAGCCCTGAGTCGGGAAGGTTGATCTGTGCTGTGTCACACACACCCACACACACACACACACACACACACACACACACACCGGGAACTGAACATTTCTCCCTGCAATCGGCGGAGCTATCCCCATCCGTCCGAATTGCGATACAGATTGCTAGCAATCACCCTTTTGCTTCTTCAAATAATGAAGATATTGCTAGATCTCTGGGGCTTTTATTTGTAGCATAGAGGTATTGTGTTTTTTTTTTAATGCAGGAGTTTTTAAATTCATCTTGGAGATTTCTTATCAACATTATTCTTACAACGGACTCTGGAGTTTTTTTAAATTTCAACGACTCTGGAGTTCTTTGAAATGAAACGAACTCCAGAGTCTGTTGAAATAAGAATTTGTTATTCTTAATTTTGTCATTATGGTGCATGGTTCCTTGCTGGAGTAGGATTAAAATAAAGAGATGGCTTGATGGGGCATGAAATCGTCCAAAAAAATCTTAGATCGAAGATCCCTAAGAGGCATCTGCTGAAGGTCGTTGTGGTTGCCAGACTCACTGCTTCTCTGCAAAATTCCAAAATTAGTCAATTTTCTTCAAAAGATTAGGAGCCCCTTTAAAACATCTCTTTGTATTGCATGGTAGATCTGGGGGGGGGGGTTTCTCCTTGTTACCGTCAACCTGGAGTGAGTGTTATACACAAGCACAGAAACTTTGGGACAGGGTTTTTCAGGCTGTGTCCCATGAGAGACTAAAAGCAAAAGAAAAAAAAAAGTTATACAAATGCACCCAATTTTTGGTCACTAGAGCTTGACTTCTTGAATGAGGATACTGGGATTCACTTTAAAACATCTAATAAGTTCCTTGGACCAGAAAGGTTTGAAAACTCAGGTTTTGGGGCATTCGTGCAAAACAGGTGATTCTGAGTTGGGATAAGTCAATGCAATACATGTTTTGCATCAGCGTTAGCCCTGATGATGTTACCTAGTTGGGTCATGAAACATCTGCAAGAAGACAACCCAACCAGGTAACATCATCAATGCAGTTTTATGTTACTCAGTTGGGGAATGAAACAGCGGCAAGAAAGCACCAAAGACCCCACAGTTCAACCCTGAGCTACAAATATTCTCTCCTATGAACACATTTTTCTCACTGGTGTTCTATGGCTAACCAGAAAGGTTTACAAAAGTTTCTCCTCCTCTTCCTTCTCTCCACCAAGTTCTTGGGTCCTCTTCTTTTGTTTGGGGGGGGGGCAAGGGAGAACATTGACTGATGGTTGGATGATGGATCAAACCTTTATGGCAACATCCTTTTAGAGAAATTCAGCACATTCATTTGAAGAGACTACTTTTATTTATTGCTGCTTTCTTGAAACTAAGAATTCTGCAGCTGGAATAATGCACATTTATCAATGCTTGAAGAATGCCATCCCTTTCCCCCAATTCTCACAAAAAAACCAAAAT
Organism: Thermophis baileyi; assembly: GCA_003457575.1. NCBI lineage: Eukaryota > Metazoa > Chordata > Lepidosauria > Squamata > Dipsadidae > Thermophis > Thermophis baileyi. The sequence continues at coordinate 1,719,609 of QLTV01001769.1, read as the reverse complement.
AAAACTAACTGTGCTGCCGTTTCAGGGGGAAGGGCAGCCTCAGGAAGTGATGCTTTTGATGAGACAGGGTTCTCCCATGCTTGTGTTTCTACTCCAAATCCTTTTCCCCTTGTTCGGAATCACCCAGGGATTCAGAAGCTGTGGAGAAAGAGCAAAAAAGAAACCCATTTTGGCTGTTTAATAGCAACTATGAGGACACTCATGAATCAAATTCAATTCACTTAGATTGTTAAAAACTAGTGCTTTCCAAGTCAAATTGCAGCATCATTATTTTGTTTTCTAGAATATTTATTTATTATCATCCCATTTAAGGAAAGGAAAGCATTTCTGGCTGATTGCCTCCTTACATTGTAGTTTGGTATTGCCCAAATGAATAATTAAATGATTTGGATATTGATATGCAATCTAATGCATTTTATTATAAGCTATCCAAAGAGATTCAGCTATTATTGCAATTCTCCATTCTACAGTTAGAAGAGAATCTCTGTACAGTTCAGGGCTCTTGCTGCTCTCTGAGCTTGGTTGTTTCCTTGCATATGTTTCATTACCCAACTAGGTAACATCATCAGTGCTGGGGAGGAGGTTTCTCTCTTTTTATATTAGGCTTGCAACACTAGTAACTACACTCCCTACTAGCACTGATGATGTTATCTAGTTAGGCAAGGAAATGTCTGCAAGGAAACAACCAAGCTCAGAGAGCACCAAGCACCCCACAATTCTCCATTCTGGCTGGACTTCGTGACCCAGGCCAGAAAAATCCCAGATGCGCCACCCCTGCAGAGTAAAAATAAATACAGATTTAGAACATTCAATGCCTAACAATATACTACTGCTCTTCAGGAGCCCCCAGATCAACTGTGCAATGCACTCTTCCTAAAGGTAGGGCTGACTTTGCACCCTGTCGTGCTAATAATTCATTCCTGCTTTCCCTGGAACTTTGCGGCTACCTGCTTATCGTCACCAAAATATTAGCATTTCCAGAGCCAGCTTTGCTATTAGACCAGTGTTTCTCAACCTCAGCAACAATGGGCGGGACTTCAGCTTCCAGAATTCTCCAGCCAGCCTGCAGAGGGTAGAAGCTAGGTGCCTGGTCCAAGGTAGGAAAATATTTTGACTTCAGAGATGGCCAGCAAATGAACCAGGGGCATAGTCAGTGGATGGATTTATATTTTACCAATAACAGGCAGTACATATGTTTCCTCTGATCAAATTCAGGGCTTGGGAAGATGAAGATCTTTAACTCTTTTCTCCTATCCAACTGTTACCCTGTGTTAAGATGGGCGGCCAATAAATTTAGTAATAAATAAATAAATAAATAAAAACTGGGAAGAGAAAGTGCATGGATGTCTTAATACAGAAGAAAAAATATCATTCTCAGCAATAGAAGTCCTCTCCTGGAATGCAAAGGGAGCTGACCAGGATTGCAGTAAAGCACAAGAACGAGTACCGTATTTTTCGGACTATAAGACGCACCGGTGTATAAGACGCACCAAGATTTCAAAGAGGTAAGTAAGAAAAAAAACATTTTTGCCCTCCCCCAGCCCCTAGAAGCACTCTGCAGGCCTCCCAAACCCTCTGCGCGCCCTGTTTTTTGCAAAAATGGGCCCGTTTTTCACCTGTTTTTGCGAAAAACGGGGTGCGCAGAGGGTTTGGGAGGCCTGCAGAGTGCCTCTGGGGGCTGGGGGAAGGCAAAAACGCCCCTGTTTTTGCGAAAAACGGCCCGTTTTTTGCCCATTTTTTGCAAAAATGGGGGTGTTTTTGCCCAGTCGGGGGGAAAGGGGGGGCCACCTTTCCCCCCCCCTTTGGGGGGGGGGGGAAGGTGCGTCTTATACTCTGAAAAATATGGTACTTCCTAATGGTAACCCATCACCTTCCCTTCCCCATCTGATCAGGATCAGCCATATTGGAAGAAGAATTGCTTAACCACTCTGCATAGCTTAGTTGATGCATCCAAGTAAAGAAAGGTGTGGGATGCTGAAATGCTAATGCATTATTAAAATAAATTACAAAGAACAATATTTTCATTTAAAAAAAAGAGAGAACATGTAAGTTAAGAGAGAAACATTTGTAGCAATACTACCCTCTAGTGGTTTTTTGTGGAATATACGCAGGGCTGGTTTCTTTGTTGGATTTTGGTAAGGCACCAGGCTAAAGACGAGGAGACCCTGAGTTCTAGTCCCATCTTAGGCACAAAGCCAGTTGAGTGACCTTGGGCCAGTCCCTTTCTCTCAACCCTTGGAAGCAGGCAAGGGAAAACCACTTCTGAAATCTTACCAAGAAAACTGCAGGGACTTGTCCAGTCAGTCTCTGAGAATTGGACATAATTGAGCAGAAGGAAAAAAAACCCTCATATCAGAGTATTCCAAAAGAGAGTCTCACAAAACACAATGATTTCATGAAAACCATGCATCTGCAACTCCTGTCACATTTTTTTCACCTTCTTCCATCGGAAGATGTTAAAAATGTCCACTTGGTCTCACACACATTTCTTCCAGGTCTCTTAATTCAAAATAACACTGTAAGCTCTTTGTCCTTCAAGATTGCAGCAAAAGGTTTAGGCTTAATGTAGGATTAAAAACAGAGAAAGGAAAGGAAAAAAGGAAAGGAGAGGAGAGGAGGAGAGGGGACGGGACGGGAGGGAAGAGGAGGGAAGGGAAGGGGAAAAGAAGGGAGGGAGGGAGAAAGGGAGGTCTCTGCTCTGCCTATATGTTGAATGTGGTCTGGTTTGTATACTTGGCATGGACCCACATTGCATCATCAAGTAGAACCACGGTTGGTATGGGGAAAAGACCTTGGGAGATGGGATGAAGAGATGCTTAGGGAACAGTGACAGTCAGATAAAAGATTGCAAAGCCAACAGTTTAGAAATGGGCAGAGCAAGACACTTGGGAGGCACCTTCCCTGAGTTCTCAGACTGTAAAAGAGACCGTGGGACAACTGTACCTTCAGACTTGCAATGTTCTGTTAATGGAGCTTTAGAATAAAGTAGAATTAGGTCATCTGGTTGTGATTCCTATCTGGTTTACCTTGCAAGGCCAGCAGCCAGCCAACTTGCCATGCCCTCATTACCAAGGCTCTATTCCATCATCTTTATCCTTTTTTCATTCCTCCCCCCTACCCCCAACAAACAGTTTCTCAAGTGTGATGAAGATGCATCTATAAGGAGGGGGTATCCTGACCTTAAAATGTTCTGCAAATGACATTTGCATCAGCCGTGTTATTTTAAAAAATGCCTTTCAATAGAACAATGAGAAAGCAACGCAACAAAAATTATAAATACATAATGTTATAAACATTATATAATGAATATTTTTGTTATATTTGTTCCTTTGAGTCAGTCTGGATTTCTGGCAACTTCTAGGACAAATCCCTGCAGTTTTCTTGGGAAGATTTTCGGAATTGGTTTGCCATTGCCTCCCTCTGAGGGCTAAGAGAGAAGAACTAGCCTGAAGTCACTCAGCTGGTTTTTTGCCTAAGGCAAGGCTAGAACTCACACTCTCCTGGTTTTTAGCCTGGTATTTTAACCACTAGATCAAACTGTCTCTTACTTTGCATTTGAGTTATTTTTGATTCCTAGGGATAACATGAACAAGTCTCTGCAGTTTTTTTGGCAAGGCTTTTCAGAAGTGATTTTCCATTTCCTCCTTCCTGGGGCTGAAAGAGAATGACTGGCTCAAGGTCACCCAATGGTTTCATGCCTAAGGCAGAACTAGAACTACTGGTTTCTAGCCTGCTGCCTTTGTCCATGGCATAAAACTCTCACTCTCTCTCTCTCTCTCTCTCTCTCTCTCTCTCTCTCTCTCTCTCTCTCTCTCTCTCTCTCCCCCCCTCCCACATCCGCGCCCGCCCTCCCTCCCCCGCTCTCNACACACACACACACACACACACACACACACGAAAAGAAGCATTTCAATAAACAATGGCCATATTTCATGTGACACATGGACAATTAAAATGGTTCAGTCATGATATCCAGCATCAATGACATAATTCAGGCCATTTACAGTACACAATAACACTATGACACCCATAAAGTCATCATGGCTTGTACTGGGAGTCTATATGAACCCATGAAGTCACATTAGGACCTTGGGAGAGGAACTTGCTGAATCAATTGTTAATGAGTTGATTCATTCAATGAAACCAAATATGAATTTTCTGAACAACCTCTTGTCTTTTAATTGATAAGCATCCCTATTTCTCTGTACATAGGAAGCAGACCCCCCAATTCTGAGGAAGGGGTTATTTCTGGGTGTTCACTTGCAGGTTCACATAATAGCCATGTTCCAATATTTGAGGGGTTCCTACAAAGACAAGGGATCAAACTATTTTCCAAAGAGCCAAAAGGCAAGACAAGAAGCTATGGATGGAAACTAACCAAGGAGAGAAGCAACCCAGAACTAAGGAGAAACTTCCTAACAGTCAGAGCAACCAATCAATGGAATAGCTTGCCTTCAGAAGTTATGGGTGCTCCATCACTGGAGGCTTTCAAGAAGAGACTGGACCACCATTTGTCTGAAACGGTATAGGGTCTCCTGCTTGAGCAGTGGGTCCGACTAGAAGACCTCCAAGGTCCCTTCCAACTCTAATATTCTACGTTCTATGTTCTAAAATTGGTTGGAGTTTTCTACACACATCGTGCAGCCAAATCTGATTCCACATCCAGTGAATTGCCTTGTCTTCAGATGGGGGTTTGTGCTGAAGAAGGGCTGGGTTTCTGGTGTGTAGGAGGAAGACTGTGAACGTTCCTTTGAGTACACCCAGGGCTGACTCAGAGTCTGCTAACAGGGTGTTTCTGTTATCCTGGCCCTTCCCTGTTTCCTTTCTATCTTTAGATAAGAGCCTCCTTGCTGCGAATGTATGTGAGACTCATTGTTGTGCTACTGAACTCCCATTAAAAGGGGGGAAAATGTAGATAGAGTGGGAGCCAGCAATGTTTCTGGCTCAGTTTCTTTTGGCCCAAAAGGCAAAAGAATTCCCTGTTGTTGGGAATCTCTGGGATTTAAATTTTATTTGCTGCTTAATGTGCCTCTTCTTGATACTTGATACTCTTTGAGTTCCATTTTGCTGCTGAGAAGCCCACCGTGTTTCTGCTTTGGCTTCATTCTGGTTTATTTCACATTTCCATCTTCATTTGGAAAGCCTTCCTATTTAGGCCTTGTTTATGGTGATGAACTCAATGGGAACTGTAATAATTGTGGGGCAGCAAATCCCATCAAATAATACAAGGCTCCAAAAAGCCATCAAGGCTATGTTGGCCCAAGGGAGAAAAAAAATCTTTCAGCAATGATGAGATGGCAATATCCTGATAGGACCTTCTAAAAGATCAAAACCTCCTCAAGGACTCTTGATTAACAAAGTGTTTCCATGTTTCCAAGGGATGGATGAAATGGGTTTAATGCAAGCGCCAGTTTGGCATAGTGGTTTAGATGCTGGGAGACCATGAGTTCTAGTCTTATCTTAGATACAAACCCATCTGGGTGACTATGGGCCAACCTCACCTTCTTTGGGCTGTTCTTATGGGCAGGAAGCATCATGTATGCTGTATAAAAATAAAGGCAAGGTATAAATTGAATAGAGGGGCACACAGTGCACACGGATGATATTACCTAGCTGGATAATGAAACATCTGGAAGAAAACAACCAAACTCAGAGAGCACCAAGGACCCCACAATCCAACCCTGAGCTACAAATATTATCACTTATTGATAAACTGAATGATCAGTGAAATGGACTATTTATGATGGTTTGCTAGCTAAATGAACCCCTGCTGGCTGGATCAGTTCACACTGGCTGTTATACCTAAAGCTGTAATTTATTAATTACAGGGGTTAACCCTATGACACTATGCTTAGCCCAAGCCAATCAAAGACAAGATGTTGTTTTCACCATACAGAGAATGAGGAGGAGCCTTTAGCATTTTTATAGACTTTTAGACAGATGCCATTAAGAAGCATAAGATGTGTTTTTATCGGCTGTACGGAGTGTCTAGATTGATGGAGGATTTCACTTTCGAGGTGAGGCACTCTATGCATCTGATGGAGTCAGCTGCAGCTCATAAAAGCATAGATGCCTTTTAATAAATTGTGTTCATCAAAACGTCTGTGGACCTCATCCCATATTTAAGAGGTTCCTAAGGGGGCATGCAGAAATGCACTACTGTGCCTGTCGCTCCTGTCACATTTTAGGATTTTTTTTTCCATTTTGTTTCTATGAATTTATAATTTTTGTTTGACGAATAAATAATATATATTTTTAAAGGGCTACTAAACTCCTGATTTTATTCCTCCATAAATTAACATGGCTCTCCTCCTGCACTGTCCCCATACCAAATTGATCCATGGAGAAAAATATATTCATTTTCACTTCCATACTGTAGATTTCCCAGTGAGAATCTCACTATACAAAGCTGAACATTTTCAAGCAATTCAAATGGTTTGATGGTGACCAAACCATCAAGGGGAATTAGCAGTCGAAGGCGACAGTTGGGTTGGGACGGTTGGGAGGCAAAACCACAGCATAACTGTTCAAGTTGAAGGATTGATGAGACAAAACGGAGAGGCTAGGAATACGAGTGGGTGAATTATGTGCAACCAGATCATATCAGCCTGAGAGCCTGAAGAAATTTGTAAGGCAAGACGAGACCACCCCCCTCCTCCTCCTCCACCATCTATTTCAGGAAAGGGGCAAACGGCAGTTAGAAAACCACAGATAGTGTCTCACATTCAGACAGCAGCCTCCCCTTCAAGATAGCAAAAACAACGCGAATGAACGAAAGAGGAATGCCCAATACGAAACCGAGGGTGGGGAAAAAAATAGAAATCCTAGAAAAAGAGACCTAAAAGGGGGGGGGGGAATGAAGTCAGCTGGAAGTGATGTTTGAAGGAGGATTGGCTAACGATGGGGAGAAAATGTGCAAAGCATATCAGAAGGAGAATTATTTGAAAAGGATTACTGCACGATCTCGCCCGCTCTTCAAAATTAGATGATTTCTCCTTTACAGGAGAAATTCACGGGTTGAGTTCTGCCAGGTTTAAAGTTGGAAAGAGACAATAGGAGACAATGTGAGAGAAAACGCAAGCAGTGTTTCTCAACCTTGGCGGTTTTAAGATGTGTGGAGTGGACTTCAACTCCCAGAATTCTGGGAGTCAAAGTCCAAACATCTTAAAACCATCAAGGTTGAGAAACACTGCCCAAGAAAGTTGCAAATGTGCCATGAAATCTTTGAGCAGAAGAATGGAATTTCCCCAGCCACCAAGCATAGTGAACAATAATCTTGTACAAGCATCAAAGAAGGTAGAGAGATAGTTGAGAAGGAAAACAGGATACAGGAAGCTGGTGGAGACCTTGGTGCTCTTTGAGTTTGGTTGTTTGCTTGCAGACATTTCAGTGTCCAACTACATAACATCATCAGTGCTGTTATGCTAATAATCAAAGCTAGCACTGATGATGGTAGCTAGTTGGGTAATGAAATGTCTGCCAGCAAACAACTGAGCTCATAGAGCACCAAGGACCCCACAATTCAATCCTGAACTATAAATATAACTATAAATAGTACAGGAAGGTGGTGGCAGGGATTTTTACAAAATGCTTGCTGTGCTAGAAGAAGTGGTTCTGGGATCTTAATAGAAGAATGCCTTTGGAGAAAGGGGCTATACTCATTTTTCACCAAACTGCTATGGGATTTAAGTCTAGGGCACTGTTTCTCAACCTTGACAACTTAAAGATGGGTAGACTTCAAGTCCCAGAATTTAGTTCTGGAACTTGGGAATCCACAAATCTTAAAGTTGTCAAGATTGAGAAATGTTGGTCTACTCTATGGTATTGGTATTGGTATTGGACCAGAGCTGGGGAGATCCATGTGAAACGTACCACTTAGATAGGTTCATTGGAGCAGGGGTCCTCAAACTTGGCAACTTTAAGAGTTGTGGACTTCAACTCCCAGAATTCCTCAGCCAGTTTTGCTGACTGAGGAATTCTGGGAATTGAAGTCCACAAGTCTTAAAGTTGCCAAGGTTGGGAGACCCCTGCATTGGATGACTTTGTCAGTGGAATAATCTCATTTGTCTAGCTAAAAAACCAAACAGATATTGAAGCTGTTCAGAACCACTCCAGAATAGATTCATCTCAAAATCACAATTGCAATTGGAAAAGAAATCTTACTAAAATTCAGGTAGAAAAACAGAAATCCCTTTGAGCTGGAGACACAAGGCCAGGCAGATTTTGGCATTTCCTTCCAAGCAAGGATGGGAGTCAGGAAGGAATTTCCAGAACGGACGGGATTTGGGGACAAGGTCAGGGCCTCTCTAGGATGGGTGTGGAGACCAGATGGACTGCACATCCAGCTTATGGCTCTGTCAGCCTTACCAGGTGAACCAGACAGGAAATACCACTAGATAAGCTACTTTATTGTAAAGCTACATTAACAGAATCTTACAAGCCTAAAAGTATAAATCTCCTGCCATCTCTTTTACAGACTGAGGAGCTAAGGAAGGTCCCTTCTGAGCCTCTACCTCCATACACTGTGCTGATGTGGGCTTTTGTTGTTGTTGAGTTGCTAACAGAGGTGGATTCCTGCTGGTTCCCCCCCCCGAACTGGCTCTCTCGGCGGTGCCATCTTGTTTTTCGCTTCTGTGCACGCGCAGAAGCTGTTTTCAGAAGCTGTGCATGCGCAGAAGCCCTGTGTGCCCACGTGGCGTGGGAAGAAGCGAACTGGCAGCGAGGTAAGTCAGAACCCACCCCTGGTTGCTAAGTCGTGTCCGACTCTTTGCGACCCCATGGACCACAGCATCCCAAGCTGCTCTGTCCTCCACTGTCTCCTGGAGTTTGCTCAAATTCATGTTCATTGCATTGATGACACTATCTGACCATCTCATCTGCTGCCGTCCCCTTCTCTTTTTTGCCTTCCATCTTTCCCAGCATCATCGTCTTCTCCAAGGAGTCCTCTCTTCTCCTTAGGTGGCCAAGGTATTTGGGCTCCAGCTTCAGTATCTGTCCTTCCAAAGGACAATCAGGGTTGATTTCCTTTAGGATTGACTGATTGGATCTCCTTGCAGTCCATGGGACTCTCAAGAGTCTTCTCCAGCACCACAATTCCAAAGCATCAATCCTTCAGCGTTCAGCCTTCCTTATAGTCCAACTCTCACAGCCATACATTACCACTGGGAAAACCAGTAGCAATTTGCCTATATTGACCCTTGTCGGCAAGCTGATGTCTCTGCTTTTTAATATGGTGCTTAGGTTTGCCATAGCTTTCCTCCCAAGGAGCAAGCGTCTTTTAATTTCATTGCTGTAGGCTGTGCTCTCTCTTATCTGATTGTTCCCTAGCCAGCATCTCTTTGCCATGCCTCCCCAGGTCATTCCCACATACAATTACAGGAACCTAGAATCCTAGCATAAATACTGGGCAAAACTGGCTTATTTTTCTAGTGAAGGGAGGGGATGAATGGGAAGGGTAGCAGGAAGGCAATCAGTGCTGGAACTTAATTTGGACATCAAGAACTGACTTTGCTCCCTGCAGAAATCCTATTGCACTTTTGGTTCTTTTCAGAAACCCAATGGATCACCCACTTCTGTGAACATTGTGCTTCAGCTGAAAATGAGAGGAGGGAAGCTACTCCCCTTAGAGTGGGCTGTTTCTAAACAAAAGAATGTTTTCCAATGCTTAGAAGTCAGGCTGAGAAATACCAGTTTCCACTTTCCTTGAAGGCTGAGCTTGTCCAGAGGAACATAGGAGAAGAAGGACTCCATTTTCATTTATGCTATTGTTTAAACTTTGCTGATTTAGAATCGGGCTGTTTGGTTTGCATGATCAGTATCAGTATACACATCAATTGTTAACAAGCAGTGCCTGGCACCGAACTGTAAGACTTTCCACTCTATCGTGAGATAAGAGTTGCCATGCCCGACTCTCTCTTGAACAGAGCAGACGAGGGACCTGCCCATTTTTACTGAGAAGGTCTATCACAAATGGATGAAGAATATGAGAAGCTTCTGGTTCTCCTGTAGACCTTAAGTGGTTTGGTCTGTTAACATGCCCATCATTCCTCAGGGGCTTTCAGGAAGCCAATTTCAAAATCCAGCCCTCTGGAGAAAAAAAAAGATGGGAGTGAGGTCTAGATTTTCACTCAGCAACAGGGAAATTTATTCTTTGAGAAGTCTGCCCTTCATATTTTCTAACTTTCTACAACGTGGTCCTTTAAACATGATGAGCAAAATGGCACAAAATGGTTGCAGCCTAGTTTTGAAGGAGGTCTTGATGACATAACTAGCAGATTTACTTTTCAATTCCTTTCCTAAGGATTGAGCAAGGGGCTGCCAGAGAGAGGAGGGGGTCAAGCTATTTTCCAAGGCACCTGAAGGCCAGGCAAGGAATAATGGATCTGATCAAGGAGAGATTCAACCTAGAAATAAGGAGAAATTTTCTGACAGTGAGAACAATCAACCAATGGAACAGAAGTTGCCTTTGGAAGTTGTGGGAGCTTCATCACTAGAAGCTTTCAAGAAGAGACTGGATCTGTTAAAAATGGTGTAGGGTCTCCTGCTTGGGTGGGGGGTTGGACTAGATGACCTACAAGGTCCCTTCCAACTCTGTTAATCTGTATTTTCTGTATTCTCTCATATGAAACTTGCTTTGTTTCTAGCAGTTGCCCTGGATCCTGAGGGATGGACAAGTAGTAATAAATGGAAACCTATCAAGGGGATTTCCGACATAGAACTACAGTAAGGAGAAATTTCCTGACAGTGAGAACAATTAATCAGTGGAGTGGCTTACCTTTGGAAGTTGTGGGTGGTCCATCATTGGAGGTTTACAATAAGTGATTGGACAACCATTTGTCTGGAATCATATAGGGTTTCCTGCTTGAGCAGGGGAATGGACTAGAAGACCTCCAAGGTCCTTTCCAGCTCTCTTAATGAAGGGAAGGGGGAAGGAAGGAAGGAAGGAAGGAAGGAAGGAAGGAAGGAAGGAAGGAAGGAAGGAAGGAAGGAAGGAAGGACCCTTCTCAGAGGTGGGATATGATTATACCCATTTAACTTATTCCTCTGCTCACTATATTGATCTCTTCCAACACCCTTCCCCAAAGATTGTTCATCTCAGACCTACATAAGGCAATGCAACATTTGATTTGAGAGCTAAACCAAACAGATTATGCAGAGGAAAAACAATGTTATAATGGAAATAAAATATCAAAAACAATATGTACCATGCGCACAACTGCAACTTAAAAGAAGGTTTGGAACAGTCGCTACCAAACTATTGTATTTTTAAGGGTGCCACCATCCAGCCATAGATGCCTCCTTGTACCCTTAGTTTATGATTAACAAATATTTCAATAGTCCACACCTCAGAAAATGGTTTCGGCTGAGCTAATTGTACAGGTAGTCAGAGAACTGTTGGGGATATCTGATAATGGATGAAGGAGTCAACTCTTTGTTGACTGGCTTAGTTGATAAGTAAAAGTCAGAGCCCGTATCTCACAACCTCCATTTTGAATTTGCTCTTTCTCAGGGAAGCATCTTCTGTTTCTTACCCTGCGCATGAAAATGCTAGCAATCATGCTGAGGGTTTTGGCCACTCTGACAGCAGTTCTAGGTAAGGCTTATATGGTTTGGCAGCTGAATTCAAAACAAGGGGAAAATGATGGTTTTGTTCTTTTTAAGACCTTCAACTCTGAACATGAATGTGATATTTGGGGTTGCAGAAAAGTTGAGGATGGACGTTCAAAGGTATCGCCTTTTGTGATTCTATTTTGGAGAATTCACAGTTCTCCAATGTGTATGTAGTTTTATCCCTTTATTTCTGGCTGCAGTTGGAATTCCGCTTGGATAGTGTGATTCTGGTGGAGATGGTACCTTTCAAAACTAGGCTCCTTCTTTCGGTGGCTTTGGATGCCATAAAAAGATGCTTCTCTTCCAGAATATCAGAAATTAATACCACTCTGATTTTGTTCTGAATACTGGGGTTTATTGATCAATTACGTTAATTGCATATTTCACCTGGTTTTTAAAAATGATTTATGCATGTTTTAAGAAATGGGCTCCTTTGTGTGTTGGCTCAAGCACTTACTGGACAGGGACGTGATCTGGGAAGGAAAACAAATATATAAATTCAACTTTTGGAATGGTTGCAGGAACTGGGTATGGCCAGTCTAGAGAAAAAGAAGGACTAGGGGTGACATGATAGCAGTATTCCAGTATTTGAGGGCCTGCCACAAAGAAGAGGGGGGTCAACCTATTTTCCAAAGCACCAGAGGGCAGGATAAGAAGCAAGGGATGGAAACTAATCAAGGAGAGATCCAACCTAGAACTAAGAAGAAATTTCCTGACGGAGAACACAATTAAGCAGTGGAACAGTTTGCCTTCAAAAATTGTGGGTGCTTCATTACTGGAGGTTTTAAAGAAGAGATTGGACAGCCACTTGTCTGAAATGGTATAGGGTTTCCTGCTTGAGCAGGGAGTTGGACTAGAAAACTTCCAAGGTCCCTTCCAGCTCTATTCTGATTGATTGAACTAAGCAGGTGGTTAGAAATTTTCTCATGTGAGGTCAATGTATGTGGACAATGTACTCAAACTGAATCTGAGCAGATGGAGTTCTGAGAGGTTACCTTTAGAGAAGAGGTAGCCCTCATTCTGGCACACCATCCTGGAAGAAATGCAAGTGAGGATATTTCTGGATCCTTGGTCTCCAAGACAAAGATAGTGAGCAAGGGTGACAACTGAAGCAATATCAGCTTCGGTTGTTCTGTCAATTCCATCCTTTCCAGAAAGAAAATTACCTCAATGTCCTTTTACCTGTGGTGTAAAAATGCAGATTTCCAGATTTGACTCCTCTTATGTGCTCTGCATGGAGCTGAGTCTGGATCTACCGGTAGTCCAGAGAATTTATTTAGAGATCCCAGGATCTGGGTTGATCTTTTTCAGATGTATCCACTCTGTTGGAGAGAAAGGTGTGTTCGTGTATATGTGAATGGTCTTGAAAGCAGGCATCTAGCCAGAGCAAAGCTTAATGGGCAAGCTCCTTACCTGGACTGAAAGAAAAGTTGAATTAAAGAAACTTAAGAAGGGATAAGAAATAGATGGATCTTGGCTCCTACTATTTCCATTGTTTTAGGAGATAGAGCCTTTGAAACGTTGGAGAAGCAAGCAAGCAAGCAAGCAAGCAAGCAAGCAAGCAAGCAAGCAAGGAAGGAAGGAAGGAAGGAAGGAAGGAAGGAAGGAAGGAAGGAAGGAAGGAAGGAAGGAAGGAAGGATGGATGGATCAAGATGGAGCTAACATTTGGAGTCTCATAGACCAAACAGGCAGATAGAAAGAAAAAGAAGGAACAGGGAATTAAACCTCCAATTCTTGCTATACTCCATAGATGTCCTCAGGGTGTGGTCAAAAAAATTTAGATGGCAGCCACAATGGTGCAATCAAAGTTCCATAGTTTTTTATGTTTGTGACGTGTGCAACATACCATTGTGGCTGACATCATCATGACATTTTAGACACTCACTGTATCTTCTGCTGCATTCCACTTGCTTCTTGCCATCGGGAGCCTGAAAAGTGCCACTACTACTACAATCGTGCCAGGAGCACCAAAGACCTTCCAGGTTGAAAGGATTGAATGGTGATATCACCGTTGCCCAGGGGATGCCCATTTGGGGGCTCTTTTCATGTCTCTGTTAAGCTGCCCACCGAAGTGGTACCTATCTATTTATTTGCGATCACCCACTTTCAAACTGCTCAGTCGGCAGGAGCGTGGGGTGTCCCATCCCGCAACAGCAACAGGGTCTCAAACGCAAGCCTGCCGATAAAACTCATGAGCCACCATGCTCCCTGAAAAGTGCTATAAAGGTAGGCTGAATCCACACACAAAAAGAGATAATGGAAAGCAAGCTCAGTATGTTTTGCAAATGAAGCTTTAGCAGAAGGAGAAGAGATGGCGTCTGAACAAAATATAAAGAGATGGGATCCCTCTTTCTACCCTCTCCACTCACTTAAACCCAAGTTGCCACAGGATCATCTTGCTAGATTTTGGGATCAAAATCTTTTCTGGAGATGGCTGTTCCTTGAAATCTATTCCTTGCCTGCTGAGTTGATGTCTCAGGCAAGGAGCCAATCTCTCTACTGACTTTTTAAAAGTTGCCTTTTAAAGCAGGTCCATAATCGTTGGTTTTAATTTTTGGTTCTTTTAACCGTTCTTTAATATCTAGGTTTTTATTCTACATCATCCTGTAAATTGGCAAATTCTTGATCTCAGCTTTCCCCATCAGATGAACATCCTCTTCAGATGTTTTGACCACAATCTCAGTGTTCCCAGCCAATACCAACGTCTCTAATTGCCTATCTACAAAAGATTCTCAGGCCCTGAGAACTATAAATGAACACTGCAGATGTGTGTGTGTGTGGGGGGGGGCAAATGTGTTTTTCTCAAAACCACATTTAACACCATTATATGTAAAAATGGGCTTGTAAATTTGTGGTTCGAAATGAAAATCAGCTGTGCAAAGAGGAAAACCAAAGTTCTCACTCAGCTTGGACCAACCATTGCATCCATCCATCATCACACTCTGCTCTATATATTGTAATTTATATGCATGTTTATCACTATTATTAATTTGAAAAAAGGCATGAAACTTGGATAATGTTGGTTTTGATGATGGGTCGAGATGTGCAGTCTGACCCAGAATAACAGTCTTAGAAGGGACCTTGGAGGTCTTCTAGTCCAACCCCTGCTTAAGCAGGAGACCCTAAACCATTCCAGGTGTTATGTTCTAACTGTTTAAACTGTGTTACATGGTTCCAACCAGATCCAGCGTTTGAGTGGGAAAAAGCTCAAACGCTATTGGCTGGTCTGGCTTACAGCTCCCTATAAAACGGAGCGTTTGAGCGGGAAAAAGCTCAAACGCTATTGGCTGGTCTGTCTGACAGCTCCCTATAAAAGGGCAAGCTGTCAGACTGCTCTTTGCTGGTTGCTGATACAAGAGCTGAAATAAAGAGCTGCTTTGGAAGTCTGTCTCCTGTCATCTCTACCCACTATCTAACAGTG
>QLTV01001769.1:1656631-1678690 GCA_003457575.1 Thermophis baileyi | reverse complement strand
TAATAATAATAATAATAATAATAATAATAATAATAATAATAATAATAATAATAATAATAATAATAATAATAATTCTTTATATGCTGCTCATTATCTCACTATCCAAGCGACTCTGGGCAAAATCAATGCCAACACTAGCTAGGTACAAGATGTGTGTTTAACAACCTGACCTTCCTCCCGTCTTCTTTTTCAGATCCTTACTCGGGACGCCTGGTTCTAGGCAACCTGTCCCAGTTTGAAGAAGGCTATTACCAGTGTACAGCTATCAACTCTCTTGGGAACAGCTCCTGTCACATCGACCTCACTACAAAACGTTGAGTTTTGTCTTATCTGCTCAATTTAATTTAATTTAATTTCCAATGTTTTTATACTACTTCTTGTTTAAACAAGCCCTTTATAATTGAAAACTCAACCATTTTAAGGAAAGCACTGAAACAACAAAACCATCAGGCTACAAACTGGGTGACCGTAAGTTCTAGTTCTGCCTTAGCACAAAGCCAACTGGGTGACCTTGGGCCTGTCCCATTCTCTCAGCCCTAAGAAGGAGAAAACGGCAAATCACTTCTGCAAACTCTTTCCAAGAAAAGAGTTTTCTGGCAAGGTTTTCCAGAGGGACTGGCCAAGATCACCTAATTGGCTTTGTGCTATGACAGAACTAGAACTCGGAGTCCCTGGTTTCTAGCCTGATGCCTTACTTACTACACACAACTGGCTCTTTAATTGATTTACTGGGTGTTATTATATAATTTAGATGGTTTTATATAACTTGGAAAGTGTTTTTTTAAATCCTCATCTTACCCTATTGTTAATTTGATACCCATTTTGAGCATCTTCTAAAGGGAAAACCAGGATACAATTTTAAATGAATGGAGATGTAAATGAGGGGCCAAGCTCCGATGTTGTAAGTGTAACATGGGTTCAACCCCATCTTGGCCCTTGTCTTTGGTTTTCGGGAAGCCGTTTTTCCTTGGGCTTAATTCCTCAACAGAAAAATGAAAACATATCAAGCTAACTATGAGGTGCTTTTAAGGATAAAGCAGCATCCCATTCCTGAAGATGTTAGGGAACCAATGTTGGATCTCCTTGAAATTTAACAGAACTGGAATAGAGATATGATTTAAGCATTTCCTTCTGGGTGAGATCCAAACTAGAAATAAGAAGAAATTTCCTGGCAGTGAGAACAATTAATCAGTGGAATGGCTTGCCTTCAGAAGTTGTGGGTGCTCCATCACTGGAGGTTTTTAAGAAAAGACTGGTCGTTTCTAACATCCCAACTTATAAAATATAATAAGACATTTAGATGGCTGATACCAGAAGGAATCTTAGTAACCTGGCAGGGGAAAAAAATGAAAATAGACTCAATTGAAAAAGCCCAGGAGTTCTATGAAAGATACATTGTGACAGAAGGTGAAGAAGGAAGTAAAAAAGAAAGTAATGAAGATCTGGAAAGTACTAGTAGAGAAGTAGAAGTTATAGAAGAAAGAGAAAAGGATAAGGGAGAAAAAAGAATACAAGAAAAAAGGAAGATAGAACAAGAAGGAATAACAAGTAGAGTTTTAAGAGAAACTACAAGAAAACAATACAAATAGAAGTGAGAGAAGAAATCAAACTGATCTCTATTAATATTAACGGAATTAATGTATTAACATGAGAGTAATAACATTTTTACAAAACTAAGAAAACTTGAGATAGAAGTAATACAGAAGTTTATATTAAAAAAGAGTAAAATAAGTTACTGGAAAAATAACAGATCGATTGAAACCAGAAATTTTTTATTTAATAGGAATTATATTTGGAAATTATTTAATTTAGAATAGGTTTTATAAATGGCTAAAAAATAGAGACGCAATACTATGAAATGTATAAATAATGACTTGTTAGATGTATGCATAAAATGGTAATAAATTGGAAAAGATTTATGTTTAAACAAATATATATAGAAATGGAAGAGAGAAAATGCATTAAAGAAATCTAGAAAAGTGATATATGAAATAGATTAAAAAGTAAACCAGAAAGTTGATATATATAGAAGAAATAGGTAAGGAAATGATTTATAAAATATATCAAAAATATTTGGAATATAAATATATAAAAATTCTGTGGACCGATCTTGCGCTATAAACAAAATAGGAACTGTGATTCCTACCATTGTATGTTTGTGTGTCATGTATGTTTTTGTGTATATAATAAAAAATTTTAAAAAAGAAAAGACTGGTCAGTCTTTTGTCCAGAATGGTTAGGATCTTCTGTCATGTGCAACGGGTTGGACTAGAAGACCTCCATGGTCCCTTCCAACCCTATTATCAGGAATTTTTCATCCTGTTGTGTTGCCCAAGGCAGAACGGCCAAGTTTGCACATAACACACTAATAAGACAAACAGACAATATGTATAAATCTTGCCAAGATGGATAAATCGCCTTTCCTACTATGTAGTCCACTCAGAAGTGTGAACTAGCTGCTTCACACCTTCTGCCAAGGAGTTTGTTGCATAAATGACAGCAGTTTCTCTCCCCCTGCAGATTCAGAAAGTGGCATCGTTGTGGGAGCATTAATTGCGGCAATTCTAGCTGCTGCCTTGATTTGTATCGTTGGTTGGATTCTAATCTCCAGAGAGAAGAAGAAGAGGAGAAAAGAGAAACCTGTAGCCAAGGAAATGCAGTAAGTTTGTTGAAGAGATTTTTTTTGGAACAAAGCTTCCCTCTTCTCTGAAATTTGTCCAAAACCAGGTTGGCTCATGGTTTTAATCCAGAGTTTGTTGGAACAAGAGTTTAGCAAGTAAGTCACAAGCGTATTTTTCTCAGCACAGTGGCTGGGTTCCCATGTCAGTCTGTCAATGACGGGCCTAGAATAGAGTTGTAGAATCAGCCTCAAGTGGCTGGCTTCATACATCACTGGCTTCATATGAGCCGTGGTGGCGCAGTGGTTAGAGTGCAGTACTGCAGGCTACGTCTGCTGACTGCAGGTTCCCTGCAATTTGGCAGATCGAATCTCACCAGGCTCCAGGTTGACTTAGCCTTCCATCCTTCTGAGGTGGGTAAAACGAGGACCCAAATTGTTGGGGGCAATATATTGACTCTCTAAACCGCTTAGAGAGGGCTGTAAAGCACTGTGAAGCAGTATATAAGTCTAAATGCTATTGCTATTATTATCACAGTAAACTACAATCCTAGTGGACTAACCATAGTAGCTGCTTTACCTTACGGGCTAAGCCAAATCCGACTTCAAAGCTGTCTTGTGGGGAAAATTGTTTCAACTTCTATCCTCAAAATGACACTATAGAGCACTGCACACCAGAACAACTAGACACAAGAACAGTTTTTCCCCGAACGCCATCACTCTGCTAAACAAATAATTCCCTCAACTATCAAATTCCTGTCAAACTATTCAAGTCTGCATTACTATTACTATTAATCTTCTCATCATTCCTATCACCCATCTCCTCCCACTTATGACTGTATGACTGTAACTTGTTGCTTGTATCCTTACGATTTATAGTTTCCTAGTATGATTTGATTGCTTATTTGTACCCTATGACTATCATTAAGTGTTGTACCTTATGATTCTTGACGAATGTATCTTTTCTTTTATGTACACTGAGAGCATATGCACCAAGACTAATTCCTTGTGTGTCCAATCACACTTGGCCAATAAAGAATTCTAATCTAATCTAATCTAAAATAGGAGAATGAAATATTGAATGAAATGTCCACCACCTTGAGTTATTTATACAATAAAAGATAGGATGAAAAAAATCAAAGAAAATGTTCCCAATAAGTAACAAAGGATGTAATCCCAAGCTAAGAATTGTAATTTATATGGATACATAAAGGAACCAAGTTGAATTTATGAGTAACCAGGCAAGCTGGTGGATTATTAAATTAAATTAATGGAAGATCAATAAAGATAGATCCAACCTAGAACTAAGGAGAAATTTCCTGACAGCGAGAACAATTAATCATTGGAACAACTTGGTTCCAGAAGTTGTGGGTGCTCCATCACTGCTGTCTTTTAAGAAGAGACTGGACAGCCATTTGTTTGGGATGATATAAGTGTCCTGACATGAGTAGTGGGTTGGACTAGAAGACCTCCAAGGTCCCTTCCAGCTCTATTATTCCATGTTCTATGTCAGAAGCTAAGTAGGGTTAGACTGTTCATTCCTTCATGGGAGATTGTCTAGGAATGTTGGGCTAGTTGACGACCCTTCAAGACGACAGTGATGGATACCACCTCAATAACACTGCCAAATAAACTGCATGTGGACTGAGAGTAAAACTCAACTTGAGGACATATAAAAGTATAAAAATATAACCAGGCTGGATTAGCCTAAAAGGGTCACTGTAATCTTCTCCAACCTGGTACCTCCTTTTGCCCTGGACTTCAACTCAACAGCATTGTGCCAGATACCCAGGGATGATGGAGTTGAAATCTAAGACTCTTGAATTGGGAAAGACTACACTCACTTAGGTTTTCATAAAAGAGGTGTTAGAACTCCTGCAGCATGCTGCATCAAGAAAAATGCATGTTTGTCTAAACTTTGCAATTGTCTAATGTCTGTGTGTGTTTATCCATACAGTATTGTAATATTATTATTATTCATCCTTATCTTTACTCTTATCGGTATTATGATTACCATTATTCTGTTGCTTTGCATATACACTGAGAGCTTCTGCAAATTTATTGTGTGTTTAATCACACCTGGCCAAATAAAGTATTCAATTTAATTCAATTCACCTTTGTTTGTTTTTTTACAGGCCTATGGCTGCAAAGGCGGAATACGCTGCGGTGCCCAGCCAAGCCAGTGTTCCCGTGGCTGCCGTCCCACCAAATAAGGATCCTAATGAGACCGGAGAACATGATAACCCGGAAGAAGCCCAAGTTGCCATATTGCCTGAAAATGAGACGCAGGAAATGGGCCATCAACCAGTTTCCTAAAACCAGTGGTTGTCCTTGGGGGAACCCTAAAAAGCAGCCCATCTAATCATGAATTTGTACATTGATCCCACATCTGTGCCTTCCAAATAGTGTCACACTAGCATTCACGTCTAGCCATCTGAGATCGATTTCTCCAGCCTTCTGTTCATTTCACCTGAGCCCATAATCTGACCAGGTTCGCACATCACACGAGATTGTCTAAAACCATGGTTTATTGAATAAACCACAGCAGCTGGTGGTTCATTCAATCACACGCAGCCCTGGGGCTGGTTAGTGTCCTGAACGTCCTCCCTTTGGCTTTCAATTCACTTTAATAGCCGTTTCCTATTAAATTCCTGCCCTTCTTTTAAATTTTTAACTTTTATATATACCGTTTTTATATTTTAACATTTTAACGCGCAGAGTCCCTCTTTGAGGGAGACGGGCGGTTCAGAAATGTGAAAAATAAACTACAGGTAGCCCTTCGCTTACAGTATGATCAGTCATTTAGCTGCTGTTTGAAGTTAAAACGGAACCCCAAAAAGCTACCTTATGATTCAGAGTCTAAGTTCTGGGGTCTCTTCACAGTCAAGTGACTGCATTTTGGGCACTTGACAAGCAGTCTGTATTTAACAGCTGCTACACAAGTTTTAAAATTGGGTGCGATCCGCAGGGTGACCCATTTTACGACTGTCGCGACATACCGCCAAAACTGCAGGCTCAATTACAGTTGTAAGTCGAGGATTATCTATAAACCCATAATGTGACTAGATTGGCAATGTTGTACTGGTTTAATCCAACTGGCCAGTCACATAATTAATCCTAACGAATGGTACAAACCCAGAAAATGGTTTAATTTAGAGCTCAGTTGGTTGTGCGAATCCCAAAAAAACGGTATTACTTTACCAAACTGCAAATTGTTTGAATGCAACCACTTATTTAGCACAAGGTGTGAATCTCGCATATCCAACTTGCTGGTGTTAGTTAACTGCCTGTCATGCTCACACTTAGCAGGACCCTGCGGTGCTTTGGATTCAAGTCCACCAAAGATATTTGGGAGAGAGAAAGGGTACCTGTCTGCAATGCTTTAAAACAGCTCCGTCTATCCCAGGGCGAAGCAGAAGTACGAGTACTCGACTTAAAACAGTTTGCTTAGTGACTTAGTGAAGTTACAAAGGCACTGAAAAAAGTGAGTTATGACCATTTTTTCACACTTATGACCATTTCAGCATCCCCATGGTCATGTGATTTGCATTCGGATGCTTGACCACTAGTTCATATTTTTGGTGGTTGCAGTGTCCCGGGGTCATGCGTTCCCATTTTGCGACCTTCCGACACGCAGTCAGTGGGGAAGCCAGAGTCACTTAACAACCGTGTTACTAATTTCACAACTGCAGTGATTCACAAAAGTGGCAAGAAAAGTCGTAAAATGGGGTAAAACTCACTTGACAAATTTCCCGTAAGTTAAGGACTACCTGTAGAAAAGGCAAGGCTGCTTTAAAAGTTGCAAATAATGCTATAATGCACCACCCTATGCAACCCAGCATCTTTTTGCATTGTTCGAATACTTTAGCCACCATGCTTAATCCTCATTCCCCCCCACCCAAGAAAGCATTGTCAAGAACCTCATGAGCTTTATAAAAGCAGCCTCAATTAGTAAAGAATAATTTTTCTGCAACTTGCTTTTGGATACCCGGGGTTTGTTTGGTTTTTTTTTTTTTAAAAAAACAAGGAGTCACACACACTTACTAGTCCTTTTTCAGCAAAGACCTCTGGTATAGCTTTTCTAATGTAGAACAGCATGAGGAGAACAGGGAAGTGGCTTGATTCTTTTGTTACTTCAAAGAACAATAAAATATTCACCAGATTCTCTTCTGTTATGATAACAAGAATGTGTTACGAAGTTGAAAAGTAACTTGAGGACATGATGATGCATTTGTTAAGAGTGCTATAATAGGACTAAGAGTTGTAGCTATAACATTCCGTTATCTTCAACTTTCCTGCTGCGTATATGTAATGCTGTATACCAAAGGTCTTCAAACTTGGCAACTTTAAGACTTGTGGACTTCAACTCCCAGAATTCTCCAGCCAGCTATGCTGGCTGGAGAATTCTGGGAGTTGAAGTCCACAAGTCTTAAAGTTGCCAAGATTGGGGACCCCTGCTGTATACCCTCAAACCAACAAAATAGTGAGGTTGGAGTAGAAAAACGCCAACATCACAACTGGAAGTTCATAATCATTGATGGTATTTGCAGCACCTTAATATTAAGGGCTTTGGTTTAAACCAGTGTTTCTCCACATTAGCGTGTATGGACTTCAACTCCCAGAATTCCCTTGCCCAATCCTGAGAGCTGAAATCCACACATCTTAAAGTTGTCAAATTTGAGAAACGCTGGTTTAAAATACTGTTTTAAGCATTTAGTATTTTTGAGCTGTGGTGCTGGGGAAGGCTCCTGCATATTCCTTGGACAGCAAAGGTGACCAACAAGCAAGTATTGGAACACATAACGGACATATCACTGGAAGGCAAAATCTTCAAACTGTGTCTCACTTCTGTGTCTATGGAGCTTCTCAGTCATCCAGGTCATGGTTGTCCCAAAGGTGCTTTTTCAAGAGGCAACTGGACTTTCTGGTTTTTTCTTTGAAGACGTTTTGCTTCTCATCCAAGAAGCTTCTTCAACTCTGATAATGAGCCCTTGGATGAAAGTCCAGTTCAGGTTTGGACAACCATGACCTGGATGACTGAGAAGCTCCACAGACATTTAGCGATGTGTCTCACTTATTTTGGACATGTCATGTGGGGCAATTCACTGGAGAAAGCAATTATGCTTGGAAAAGTTAGCAGTAAAAGGAAACAGGTCACCAAGGAACACGGTGGCTGGATACCATCAAGCTGACACTAGCCAGAGGATAAAACAACTCAAAGAAGTATGTCAATGAAGACTCAACCATCCAGGCCAAAGATATCTAAAGTCTGAATCATGGCAACTGGACCAAACTTTGTTAACCTGAGAGGTTTCGTTGCTCATCCAAGCAACTTCATCAGTCAGAACAAAATTAGTTTAACAAAGATTAACAAAGTTTGGTCCAGTTGCCACGATCCAACTTTTAAACTCAAAGAAGTAGTGCAAGATCAGAAGATGTGGAGAAATCTGGCCCATAGAATCGTCAAAGAGTCAGAACACGACTGAACAGATAACATCATCATCATTAATAAACATTATATTATTTAGTATTTTAAGCCTTCAGGAATAATTAAAAATGATCTTGAACAGTAATTCTTTTAATAAGTAGTTTTCTGAAACCAGAAATTAGCCACATAAGGTCCTGGCAAGTAAATCCAAGAAGTTCCACAATGTCAACTACATTAGCTTTTATTCACAAGGAACAATTTATGCTACCTGCACCTTTCTTGAACTAAGTTTAAATCTATCAGCTTTCTATCCATAATGCTCTGCTCCGATCACTTACTGCATACAGGAGGTAGAAGGATGAAGCCAAAGATACTTGCAAAAAGATTCCAAAAATATTACAATTAAAAAATCCAGCGAGGCAGCTGAAACCAGTGTCCCTCCAGATGTGCAATCCCAGAATCCTCTACTGCTGGCAGTTGGCTGCTGGGAACTGTAGTTCAGCCACTTCTGGAGGGCAAGAGATTCTGCAGCTTTGAATTTTGGCCAGGCTTGCTCAATTTCTGAGCCACCACACGTGAGCACCAGCTTTTGACTTTTACTAAATACACAGACAATGACCTGAAGGAATAAAGAAGGGGTCCCCAACCCCAGGCTGTGGCCCACTACTGGGCCTCGAGCCGTTCAGAACCGGGCCGCAGAAGTGGCGTGCGTGCGCATACCCCCACTTGCGTGAGCAGCAGACAAGTGAATGCGCTCCACTTGTGCGAGCGGCAGGCGTCTGTGCCTGCCTCTCGCGCAAATGGAGCTGCAATTGCGTGCATGCTTCCCCGCTGCTCCATGGAACCATCCCCTTCCCCCCCCTCCCCCCCCAGCCGGGCTGCAAAGCCGGAAAGGTTGGGGAACTCTCGAATACAGGGGCCGCTTTTACAGGTAACAGTCTTCGTTTTGTTTACCTCTTCTTGCAAGATGAGACATCAGATTCCTTTTCTATATGAAAGCAGACGGAAAGAGTTATCTTGAAACTGCTCTCCAACAGGACAAGAAGATTTGGCAAAAAACACAAGGAGACTTTTGGAGAATGGTCACATGGGAAAGTATAAAGGAGCTACAGTACAATAAAAATGCAAGCTGTAGCACGCTCAGTCTGATTTAAAAAACAAACAAACAAACAAACCCCTCTTATGAACAGTCTTCAATAGCTTTATGGAGAATGGAATTGAGGTTGCCCACAGCAGCTACCCCTCAACCAGCCTTCTGAGGATGGAGGCCAGCCCTCCTTTTGCAACCTTCAAAGGGGTCTTTTCTTCTTTGTTCTCAATGTAGATGCTGGCCCCGTGGGACACCAGGAGCTTCGCTTCGTCCACCCGCTCTTCATCGCATGCTAAGTGGCTGTCAAGGAAACCAAGAATTACTTCCTTTTACCGGCTCAGTTTCAGCAAAAGGCTCTTTTGCGTATTTCTATTTCTTTATAATCATGCCGGAGCAAGAGTTCTGCAGAAGCTAACTTGCCAATTTACT
Source organism: Thermophis baileyi (assembly GCA_003457575.1). Classification (NCBI taxonomy): domain Eukaryota; kingdom Metazoa; phylum Chordata; class Lepidosauria; order Squamata; family Dipsadidae; genus Thermophis; species Thermophis baileyi. The sequence goes on along the minus strand of QLTV01001769.1, from coordinate 1,669,126 downwards.
TATTAAATTTATATGCTGCCTGTCTCACTATCAGGTCACTCTGGATGGCATATAAAAAATATGCCTGAATATATCTGCTGGATTGTTTGGCCAAAAGAGCTACTTTGGATTCTGTATGATATACCGTGTTTCTCCTAAAACACGACCCACCCCAAAAAGAAGGCCCAGCACTGTTTTGTGCGCATGCGTTAAAATTAAGCCCTACCCCCAAAATTTGGCCCTATTTAAGCGCATGCACGGCCAGGCTTGCTGGAGTGGATGACGGCAGGCTTTTTCGGGTGGATGGCTACTGGTAGCTGGAGTGACCGTTACAGGTAGGCAAGGGTGTGCGAGGCGCGTGGGTCGTGTCGCTTGCTCTTTTTGGCCGCGAAAGAAGCGGCCCTGTGGCCAGGCGAGGCGCGTGCAGGAAAAATGAAGGCATCCCTCGAAAAGAAGGCCTAGCTGTTTTTTCAGGGGTCAAAAGAAAATAAGACCCGGTCGTATTTTCGAAGAAACACGGTATTTTTTTTTTCTATTTTACTTTATTGATATTAGAAACTGCTCATCTTCCTCACAGAGGGACTCTTTATTGGTAAACTATCAAAAATTGGTAAATACTAAATAAAGCTACTCAATATGACCATCTTGAGCCGTGGTGGTGCAGTGGTTAGAGCGCAGTACTGCAGGCTACTTCTGCTGCCTGCAATTTGGCAGTTCAAATCTCACCAGGATTGAGTCAAACCACCAAGATTGACTCAGCCTTCCATCCTTCCGAGGTCGGTAAAATGACGACCCAGATTGTTGGGGGCAAGAGGCTGACACTGCAAACCGCTTAGAGAGGGCTGTAAAGCACTGTAAAGCAATATATAAGTGCTAGTGCTAGTGCTATTTTAGGAGAATCAGAACATTTTGAATAGATATTGTGTTCTTTAAGATGACGTTAAAAAAAAAAGATACTGACCCAATAGAAAATGTATTTTTCCCAGAGTTACAGTTTGATTCTCTAATGGCATAAATATTTAGTCTTTGTTGCTTCAAAGACAAACCTGAATTACAGCCACACCTACCCTAATATTTTAGCATTACATCTAAGGGTTAAAGTGTCAGTTCAGGCATCACATTAATCTAAGATCAAGGAAGCTTAGTGGAATTCTAACAGATCAAATGATGGAAGCAATTTAAGTAGCTTTAGCAGATAGCATGCCTGTGGTACAACTGGAAGTGCAAATTATGGATTTAGTTTTAATCTACAGCTAGTTCCATCTGGGTAAATTTAGTTAAGTATAACAGTCAGGTAAGGATTACGTATCAGAATAGATCTAAAAGTTTGCTAATTAAGCAAGGTTGTCTCATGCGATGTAAGCAGATTGATGGTACAGGTACTTAAGACTCTGCTGTCAAAATTCTGTGTGGCTCTGTCTCCCACAATATAGGTAGTCCTCGACTTACGACCACAAAAAAATTCCATTGCTAAGGAAGACAGTTGTTAAGTGAGTTTTGCTCCATTTTCAGACCTTTCTTGCCACAGTGGTTAAGTGCATTGCTGCAGTTGCTACGTTAGTAACATGGTTGTTAAGTGACTTTGCTGATCAGCACTGATTCCCCAAAGCAGGCTGGGAACCAGCTGCTGTGGCCTAGAGGTGGAGCTCTTGCCTCACAATCAGGAGGTTGAGAGTTCAATCCTAGTTAGAGGCAGGTGTAGGGTTTCCTGCTTGGGCAGGGGGTTGGACTAGATGACCTGCAAGGTCCCTTCCAACTCTGTTAATCTGTTAAAAAACTATTGGTTTAATTAATATAAATCATTAATAGAGACATACACCTTGGGGCATTTGGATGAATGAGTATAACAAATCAGGACCAAATTAACCACGATTTCTGGAAGGGATCCATGGACCTGGGTTAGTCCTGCAAGTTTACAGTATAGGTCAGTGATGGCGAACCTTTTTTTGCTTGGGTGCCAAAAGGGCGCACGCGTGCCCACACCCATAATGCAATGTCCTCCCCCCCACGCATGCGCGCACAAGCCCACCCACCCCACCCTGTCCCCTGTGCAGGCCTCACTGAAGCCTCTGGACTTCCGGTAGGCCTGTTGGGCCATTTTTCACCCTCCCCAGGCTTTAGGAAAGCCTCCGGAGCCTGTGGATGGCGAAAAACGGACCCAATGGGAACTTCCGGTAGGCCCGTTGGGCCCTTTTTTGCCATCCACAGGCTCCGGAGGCTTTCCTGAAGCCTGGGGAAGGCGAAAACGGCCTTCCCCCGCCCTCCAGAAGGCCGAAAATCAGCTGGCCAGCACGCACATGTGCACTGGAGCTGACATAGGGCAACGCCTCACGTGCCCTCAGATATGGCTCCGCGTGCCACCTGTATACCTATCACGGGTATAGGTAGTCCTCAAATTACGACCACAATTGAGCCCAAAATTTCTCTTGTTGAGTGAGACATTTGTTATGTGAGTTTTGCCTCATTTTATGATCTTTCTTGCCACAGTTGTTAAGCAACTCATTTGCTAAGTGAATCTGGCTTCCCTATTGACTTTGCTTGTCAGAAGATTGCAAAAGTTGATCACATGTCCGAATTATGATCCTGTGATCGTGGGGGGATGTTACAATGGCCTAAATGTGAAAAATGTTCATAAGTCACTTTTTTCAGTGCCACTGTAATTTTGAAGAGTTACTAAGCGGATGGCTGTAAATCGAGGACTACCTGTACTGTAGATCAGGGGTCTCCAACCTTGGCAACTTTAAGACTCGTGGACGTCAACTCCCAGAATTCCTCAGCCAGCTTTGCTGGCTGAGGAATTCTGGGAATTGAAGTCCACGAGTCTTAAAGTTGCCAAGGTTGGAGACCCCTGCTGTAGATGACTGTTTTATGCCCTGAGTTAATGTCCAAGCCTTGTAATAAATAAAGGGAAGCATCCCATCCTTACAGAGGCGTGTTTCCTTCAGAGTCCTGTAAGTTGACCGAAGCTTTGTGCTTCAGAAGGATCTGTATCATTTTCTGATTCCCTTTGGAGGCTGCTCTGTGTAACGGTGTTGAGGCCAAGTGATCCTTTGCATCTGGATTAGCTTTGTTCTCGAGCAGCATCAGCGCAATCTATTGGTGAGAGGAGGAAAGGATGACCGGAGCGTTGGCTTTTGAGAAGCAGGGAAAAGAACAAAGCCACAGCGCAAAATCTAACCTATAAAAGGAGAAAAGACTATAAAGAACGTAAGTGAGCGATCAGACGAGGAGAGAACTAATTGGTAGCCTCACACTGCAATGAACAAGGACATACGTTCAATTTTGCAACTACTAAGATTGTTGGACGAGCAGGCACAAAAACAGACAGGGAAGTGATTGAAGCCTGGGAAACGGGCCTCTTGTCAGTTAACAAAAATGCTGGTTTACTCCCAGTTTATCAAGTACTTAGGAGGGGAGGGCTTGACAGCACAAAGAAACAACAGCCAACGACACCCCACCCCCCACCAATCAACATCTAAAAAGCCACATGCAACAGGCACCATAGAAATACCACAAACATAAAGCCCAAAGCACATATTCTATTAGAGAGAAGTTCCCAGAAGATGGGCTCCAGCACGAGTCCGAAACCTCGGAAGACTCTGGTCCCGGTGACTGACCCAGATGGGATCCTGCAACATTATCCTGGGACACGCTCATTCGCCTTCATTTGTGTAAGATTATAAAGGCTAGCACTGATGATGTTTTCTAGTTCGGTAATGAAACGTCTGCAAGACGACAACCAAGCTTAAGAGAGCATCAAGGATCCCTCAAAATCTAACCTCCTGCTTATTCTTCGACGCGGCGTAATGCAGCGGGGTGCAGCCGTTCTGATTGGTGGCGTTCACCTGAGCTCCTTTCTGAAGGAGAGCTTTCACAATTTCATCCCGGCCAGCCGATGCGGCAATATGCAAAGGGGTCCAGCCTGCCTGGAGAAAGAAAAAAAGACTAGATAAATCCTTCCATTCCCCCACCATCCAGTCAGAGCTGAAGAAGCTTCTTGGATGAGAAGCGAAACATCTTCAAAGAAAAGCCAGAAAGTCCAGTTGCCACTTGAAAAAGCACCTTTGGGACAACTGTGACCTGGATGACTGATCCATAGATCTGTGATGGCGAACCTATGGCATGCGTGCCCAAAGTGACACGCGAAGCCATGTCGCCTGGCACGCGCGGCCTTGCCTGTTTGTCTTTCTGGCGTGCATGCTCCAGAAACCTCCTGAAAGCCTCCTGAATCCTGGGGACAGCGAAAAACGGCCCAACCGGAAGTTCACTTGTGTGCTCACCCCCAGCCTCCTTTTCACTGTCAGAGGTCTTCAGGAACTTCTTCGGTTTTGGACAGTTGCAGCCAGGCCTTGCACACCTCGGCCCATTTCTTCTGCAGCCGGCAAGGCTTTTCTGAAAGCCTCTGCAGCCAGTAACAGAGTTCCAGATCGATCCGGAGGTCAGTTATCGGCTAGAGAGGCCTTCAGGAAAGGCCTTTAGGAAAGGCCTCTGCAGCCAATAACAGAGCTCCGGATCGATCGGCTAGAGAGGCCTTCAGGAAAGGCCTTTAGGAAAGGCCTCTGCAGCCGATAAGAGAGCTCCGGATCGATCGCCAAGAGAGGCCTTCAGGAAAGGCCTTTAGGAAAGGCCTCTGCAGCTGATAACAGAGCTCCGGATCAATCTGGGGGCGCGGGTAGGGGGGGGGTTGTGCGCATGCGTGGGGGGAGGGCATTGCATTAAGGGTGTGGGCACCCACGTGCACGCTATCGCACGCGTGCGCACCCTTTTGGCAGCCGAGCCAAAAAAGGTTCGCCATCACTGCTATAGAATGTACTCCAGGCAAGCAGAAAGGGCTTAAAAGTTTCCTTCCAAAAGGAGAATGCTATCCTAATAAGAATCTGGCATCCTCAGATTAAAAAAAAATACAGGTAGTCCTCGACTTACAACAGTTCATTTTGTGACCGCTCAAAGTTACAACGGCACTGAAAAAAAGTGACTTATGACCGTTTTTCACACTTATGACCGTTGCAGCATCCACATGGTCACGTGATCAAAAGTCAGACACTTAGCAACTGACTCATATTTATGACGGTTGCAGTGTCCTGGGGTCATGTGATCACCTCTGACAATCAAAGTCAACAGGGAAGCCAGATTCACTTAACGGCCATGTTACTAACTTAACAACTGCAGTGATTCACTTAACAACTGTGGCAAGAAAGGTCGTAAAATGGGGCCAAATGAGGACCCAGATTGTTGGGGGCAATATGCTAACTCTGTAAACCGCTTAGAGAGGGCTGTAAAGCACTATGAAGCGGTATATAAGTCTAACTGCTAAAAGACATTTAACAAATGTTTTGCTTAGCAACCCAAATGTTTGGCTCAATTGTGGTTGTAAGTTGAGGACTCACAACCCACCAACTACTGAGATCCAGAACCACAGCAATGCACACTGTCTAACCACCAATAACGGTTACATCAACTAAGACAGTGATGGCTAACCTTTTCCGGACTGAGTGCCCAAAGCGCGCCCCCGAACTCCCAAAATGCAATGCGTGGTGCGGCCCCTGTGCATGCGCCCCGCCCCTACCCATGCACCCCCCCTGCGCATGTGCGCCCCCCCCCACGCATGAGCGGCGGAGCTGAACTGGGGCGACGGCTCGCATGCCTACAGAGAGGGCACTGCGGGCCACATGTGGCACGCCTGCCATAGGTTCGCCATCACGGTACTAAGAGTTCCTAGCAGAGAACAAGATGGCAGAAAAGTACATAGCCCATCAATAGTTTGTAAATAGAAAAGATAAAGGGCAATACTTACATCATCCTTGTCATTAATAGGCACTCCCAGACTTAGCAAAAAGTCAACGATATCTGAATGACCAGCTGAACAGGCCCAATGTAGAGCTGTCCTATTGTCCTGAATGGAAAAGACAAGATTATGTCAATGATCTTTTTGTTTACAGACACAAAGACACAGCAGGGGAACAGGATGGTCCCTTGAAGAGACCATTTTATTCTTCAAAACAGCTTCTCCTACTTAAAACCCCTCCAAATAAGTGAACTTCAGTTCCCAGAATCCCCCAAACTGCATGGTCCTTATTGAGAATTCTGGTGCAGAACCTTATATCTGGAAGTTTTCCCTCTATAGGTCACTCCTTTCAAAGCCACACTTTAGAATGAAGCTGCTGCTCTTTAAGAAGTATTTAAGAAAGAGCCGTGGTGGCGCAATGGTTAGAATGCAGTAGTGCAGGCTAACTCACTGCTCACTCCAGGAGTTCAATTCTGAGCGGCTCCAGGTTGACTCAGCCTTCCATCCTTCTGAGGTCGGTAAAATGAGGACCCAGATTGTTTGGGCAAGATGCTGACTCTGTAAAACCGCTTAGAGAGGGCTGTAAAAGCACTGTGAAGCAGTATATAAGTGCTATTGCTATCTCAAGCAAGCCAACATGTACAAATTTTATTGTTGTATTTTGCACATAAAATCCTGACGAAACCACCTTTAATTTCAGAATGCTGGTCTTGAATATTTATTCTAATGAAAATTTTGTGGGGAAAATGGTATTTCCTGGGGGAATGGCTGTGGTTTTGTCAATATACTACAGAAAGATTCTTCTGTAGAAGATTAGTCTATGCAACAGTGAAAACATTGGATCTACCATAGAGTTGATAAACCTAGCAGTTTTGGAAGTAAATGGGACTAGCCCCAATCAAAGGGGTAAATAACCAAAAGAAATATTCACAGGCTACAGCCCATCAGATGCAAGGAATTGTATGGCAAGTATATTTGGTAAACTTTACAGGTGCAATATACTTACTAGTGTATAATAATGCTGCATGTCTCTTTTAAAATATCACTATCAATTAATCAAGGTGCCACAAGATGCCATTTTTATGAAAGAGGCTAAAAGCCAAGCATAGAGCAGTTTTGCTGAGTCCTGTGAATGAAACTTCCTTTTATCTGAATATTGCATCTGCGTATCTCTCAAAAGATTCAGGATCAAAACCATCTGCAAATATTAACCCATGTCAGAGTATTTTAGCTAAACTTTGGGTGGGCAAAAGGGTGAGACGGTCCAAGTGCAGATCTCTCGGTATTCAGCTCCCATCATGCTCAGCGTAGCCATCCCGGCTGGGGGATTCTGGGAGTGGAAATCTACCCCTTGAGAGGTCAAGCAGAAAGAACCTCCAGCCCCCAGCCTTAGCAGAAGCAGAGATGGGGAGGGGTATGATACCAGCCTGCGATGCTATGAACATATTTCAGTTGCACAATTGAAGGATGTTCCCAAACTGCCTGCTGGCCCTTTCAAGGGAGAGATGCCTCCCTCAAGTTCGTCTCCTGCAAAGTGCTTTATCGTGGGCTGCCTTTGAAATGTGCAGACGGCTAATCTCAGGCTCTTCAGCAGACTCTTGAAATGGAAAGCGTGGGGTTTTACAATTCCAGGGCAATCTGTCCGTTTCAAGAGACACTCAAGAGACACTGAAACTGCTCTAAAGCTGCACATCAGGCGTGACTATTGTGTATCAGAGACTGAATCCTCCCTTTTGAAACCCTGGCCAGATTTTAAGAACTGAATGAAGAGGATAACTGCCACACTGACACGACAGGTGTATTTGGCAGGAATATTAGAGAGGACCTCTTCCAAACACTGGAGCTTCCTGGCAAGCCAAATCTAGAAACACAAGTGCTGTTATTCAGATAAAGTTTTGATTTTTATGAATTTTAAGTATTTTCTTTTTACAACCTTCAAGGCAGTCCATCTGTTGCAGAAGACAACTGGAATTCTTACCTCATTAGCATTTGGGAAGATAATATAGCTATTTGCAATTGAACCACTCATAGTTAAACAAACCATGGCTTATGTCCAAAGCCGCCCAGGAGTTGAGTTGGCCCAGTGGCATTAAGTGCTGATCTGTTTAACTGAATTATGTTGTTGTGAATCTGAATACCTTATATAGTTTCAATACACTGACATTTGCATAATACTGTATTGATTGAAGGTTATCAACATTATAATGTTTAAGTAACTATAACTGGTGTTTCTCAACCTTGGCAACTTTAAGATGCCTGGACTTCAATCCCATAATTCCACAGCCAAGGGTGAGAACACTGACGTAGACTACTGGGAATAAGAGGTACAGGTAGTCCTCAACTTACGACCACAATTAAGCCCCGAATTTCTGTTGCTAAAAGAAACATTTGTTAAGTGGGTTTTGTCTCATTTACAATTTTTCTTGCCACAGTTAAGTGAATCCTTGAAGTTAAAGTTAGTAACACAGTTGTTAAGTGAATTTGACGTCCCCATTGATTTTGCTTAGCAGGGCGCAAAAGGTGCACACCTGACCCTGAGACGCAGCAGCTGTCGTAAATATGAATCAGTTGCCAACCATCTGAGTTTTGATCATGTGACTGTGAAGATGCTTCAATGGTTGTGTGAAAAATGATCATAAGTCACTGTTTTCAGTGCTGTTGGAGTTTTGAACGGTTACTAAATGAATTGTTTTAAGTCAAGGACTACCTATATTTTAGCAATATTAGTTACATTAGGATGCCAATATTGAGCATAATTGGACATTTTTATCCAGAATTGGATATGTAATACACCACTACCGATTGCATCAAAGTACTTGTGGTAAAATAAAGGTTTTGGTCTTGATTACTTAAGGTCTCCACTCTATTATTTGTACATATTGATAAAAAGAAAACTGGTTTGTTGAATAAGCCACAATACAAAACCTCTCTCAAACGAGACCTTGTTAAGCTACAATGCCTGATCCGGGCTTAATGCACTGGACCAAGTCTGTGGTTGGGAAGCCATATTTAAGCCGTGCAAAACAAGCTAACAGAGGGTCAGCTGGACAAGCTAGGATCCAATAAACCATGGTTTGAGATGTCAAGGCCACCAAGACCGGCCACGCTCTCTCCCGCTTGCCGGGCCAACCTGATCGGCGCGTGTCGCCAGGCTCCGGTTGGCGACCAATTGCTCCTTGACCTCCTCCAGCTGCCCCGCGTAAGCCAAGTTACAGAGCTCCACGTTGGACACGGACCCTCCACCGCCTTGTCCCTCCATCCCGGAGAATTGAAGATTTCCCAGCGCGCGTCTGCGCAGACTCCACGACGCGAGAGTGGGTGGAGCCGACCGTCCCCGCTCCACCAATCGAGGGGCGATTGCCAGACGAGCGACCAATAGACGCGGCGTTCCCGCCCCCCCCCCGTCCAGCTCCTCCCACTTCCCCGAACGTGGGCTTCCCTCGCGCGCAGGCGCCGCAGGAAACATCCGGGGGGCTGATGGGAATTGGAGTGCGCGGAGCGGGAGGGCCGCGGAGGAGGGCGCAGGGGCGCGCGATGGTGGAGACCACAACTCCCGGCGTGCGCTGCGCGGGCGGAGACAGCCATCGCCGTGTTGTTTTCCGCGGGGAGGAGGGAAGGAGGAGGAGGCTGGGCGCCGCCGCCGCCGCCGCCGCCGCCTGAGGGAAAGAAAGGAAGCGGCCGAAGGAGGCGGCGGCGCGGAGATGAGAGGATGGTGGTGGCGGTGACGCGGAAGGAGGATGGAGTCTGGTGAGGCCCGGCCTTGCCCAGGGAGCGGGACGCCTCTCGGGGCGGGAGGGGAGCCGAGCGAGGCAGAAATGTTCTCCCCTTCTCAGGTTCAGCCCACCAAGCCCCCTTCAGAGCAGCTGCCCTCAGCCTGACGTCGAACTCCAACTCCCATCGTCCCCAGCCAGTCCTCAGCTTTCCCCGGCAGCGTCAGGTTGGACTTCTTTCCCCATCATCCTCAGCCGCTATGGCCCTCAAGACCTCAGCTCCCAAATAGGTTGGACTCCGCTCCCATCATCCCCAGCCAACACGGCTGTTAAAAGCTTCCCCAACCTGGTGTCTTCCAGAGGGATTGGAGTCCTCCCCATCATCCTCAGCCAACAGGGCTGTAACGTAAGGGCTTCCCCAGCGGGGTTGGACTCTGCTCCCATCATCCCCAGCCAACACGGCTGTTAAAAGCTTCCCCAACCTGGTGTCTTCCAGAGGGATTGGAGTCCTCCCCCATCATCCTCAGCCAACAGGGCTGTAACGTAAGGGCTTCCCCAGCGGGGTTGGACTCTGCTCCCATCATCCCCAGCCAACAAGGCTGCTTAAAGAGCTTCCCCAACCTGGTGTCTTCCAGAGGGTTTCCTCACCCATCATCCCCAGCCAACAAGGCTGTGAAGTAGAAGGATGCGCTGCCTTGAGTTCCTGAGTGACAAGCAAGGGATAACTTAAAACATAGCTGTGCTTGTCTATGGGTTAAGTGGGAATTGTTTGAGGATGGAAGAAACAATAGATGGAAAGGAAAATGTTACAGGATATCTGCGCTTCTCAAAAGTTAGGTAAATTATGCAGAATTGGGTAAAAGTGCTTTTTCTCTGGGTAATGACCCATGAACCCATTTCCCAATCACAACTGGGATATTTAAACTGACTGACAGGATTTTACTTAGATTAAGTAAAAAGGATTTTCTGATAAGAGGTATTGGGTAACAGAAAGTTTGGGAAGCCCTGCAATAAATAAATAACCACCAAAGAATCTACAACTGGCTTCAACTCCATTCTAACTCCAGCACTCAGGTTTTTTTAGGTCTGATACATTTCATAAACATGACGTGGGCTTTTGGTTTGCTTGTTTTGAATTCCAGTCCAGTGCATCAGGCAGCTGGGGCAATCTAGGGAAATTCCTAAGCTGACAATAGCCATGCTTATATATACATTTCAGCAATCACCTGAAGCATGTAGCACGAACGTGTTTATTTGTTGCATTTTGCAATCTGCACAGTCTAGTATGGAAAGACAACGTGAGCACTATGGGGCTGAGAGAGAGAGAGAGAGACTTATAAATGGATGGTGGAAGTGAATTTCAAGCAAGTGACCTCTTGACTTCTATTTCAGTCTCCTAGACCCAGTGTGTTAAACCAGTTATTTCCTTACCTTGAGAAATAGATGTACCAAGGAGAGATTAACAAACGTCCGGTACTGAATGATATTACAAAATGAACAACTCTGTGAAGTTGTATAAAAAATAGATTATGTATGACCAATACGGGTTAAGAATTTAGGAGATTGTAGTGTCTAGAAGTGAGAGAGAGAGGGGAGAAGAGACAGAGTGGTGTAGTGGTTAAGGCATAAGGCATAAGGCTGGGAAGCTGTCTGTTCTAATCCTGCCTGAGGCACAAAGAGAGCTGGGTGAATTTGGGCCAGTCCCTTTCTCTCAGTCCCGGGCTGCAAGGGAAAACCACTTCTGAAATCCTGCCAAGAAAATTGCAGGGACTTGTCCAGGCAATTGCCAGGAGTCAACACTGACTTGAAAGCACTAAAAATAAAATAAGTGTCTGAAAAAGAAAGACAGCTCCATTTATATAACGCATTACAGTAAACTTAGCTGGAGGTTATCTGAGTTAAACTATTTCTCTTCAGATGGGGCTGCAACTATTACAGCAATTTTAGCCAGTGGAGAATATCTACCATAGTGTGCAGTAACAAAAAACTGTTATTCCCTATGAAAGCTTAAGATAGACATCATACCTTACTGTTCAGTTGTAAAATGTTATTTTTTAAAATGAATCTCTTATTCTTACATGTCTGGTTTGCATCAACTTCTTTATGTTATAACATATTTTGAATATTAAACTATGTTGTTTTAAATATCAATAGCTGTTCTTTGTTGATTTGAAATTAATACATTGCATTAAAGGTTTTGTTATTTAAATAGGCTGGAGAGAAGGCTAGTGCAGGATTTTAAATATGTAAAAGTGACTACAATTACAAGTACAGTATTGGTATTCTTCCTATTCTGTGTAGGGAGTATTTGCATGTGTGGACACATGATAGAGGCATAGGGTGTGAAGAGAGAGTTTTCTAGTTAGATAGATCTGTGTGTATAGGGTTAGACAAAAAGGTTTGTTGGAATTTTTCCCACCGTAGTGTCTTCTAAATTCATTTTTAGTTGAAGTTTCAGTGGTTTAGTATCAGCTTCATCTGGTTATAGGTTGCAATTTTCTTAGGAAAAGCATTTAGTGACCGTTCAAAGTTACAATAGCACTGAAAAATATGAGATGACCATTTTTCATACTTATGACTGTTGCAGCATCACATGCTCACATGATCAAAATTGAGTCACTGGCAACTGGCTCATATTTATGATGGTTGCAGTGTCCTGGGATCATGTGATCATATTTTGTGACCACCTGACAAGCAAAGTCAATGGGGAAGGCAGATTCACTTAACAGCCGGGTTATTAACAATTGCAATGATTCACTTAACAACTGTGACAAGAAAAGTCGTAAAATGGGGCAAAACTCATTTAATAAATGTCTCGCTTAGCAACATAAATCCTGGACTCAATTATGGTCATGATGATTCTAAACGTCTTCATACGTTTTGTGATTAAATGAGGTGCCTTTACTTGTTTGGGACTAAAAGTGAAACTTTTACGAAAAACTGGTCTAGGTTGTGGTCAACCACACAGTGCCAGCAGTTCCTCAGTACTGTATTCTCAGCACATTTGGGAGGCACAGTGAA
>QLTV01001769.1:1611690-1644018 GCA_003457575.1 Thermophis baileyi | reverse complement strand
CTAAAACAAATCTAGCTAATTGATAAAACCCAAAATCAAAGTTTCATTTTTCCCCCCACCTCAAGCACAAAGTCCAGAAGCGGTTTCCAAGTAGAAACAAAAGTACTTATGTTCCTTTCTTTGATCAAAACAGTCAATTTAGCCATCTCTGCTAACTCCATCAAATTTTTCAGTCATCCATCCATGGTGGGAATCAAAATGTCCTTCTAATTGGTGAAACCCAAAATCAAAGTTTCATTTTTTTCCCCCCCCACCCCAAGCACCAAGTCCAGAAGCGGTTTCCAGGTGGAAACAAAAGTATTTGTATTTTTTTCTTTGATCAAAGCAGTCAATTTAGCCACCTCTGCTAACTCCATCGGTTTTTGCAGCCATTCGTCCATTGTGGGGATCAAGTGACCTTCCATTTCTGTGCGTAGCGTGGTCTTGCTGCCACCAACACGTATGACTACAAAGTTCTGAATTTTTTTCCCAAGTCTTTCTCCATGAAACCCAAAAGAAAAGTCTCTGGTCTTCTTGCTATATTCACTTTAAGAATTTTCTGTATTAAGATAGGAGTCCTACCCCAATATTTCTTTGCTTTATCACACGCCCACCATAGATGATAAAAAGTCCCTTCTTTACATTTACATTTCCAACACTCACTTGAAATACCTTTATACATTCTTGACAGACAACCAGTTAAATACCAAGGATGCATCATCTTAGAGAAATTTTCTTTGAAGTTATAGTTTGATGTAAATTTTAAACCTTTATTCCACATAATCTCCCATTGTTCAGGCAGTACATTATATCCAAAGTTCCTTGCCCACTGAATCATACAGTGCTTTGCTTGTCCATTTTCCAGATTTAAATTCAATAACATTTTATAGGCTTTAGCAATAATATGTTCATCACTACCACACAATAGGATTTCCAATTCATTTTTAACAAAGTTAAACCCATGATTCTTTTTGTCTAATTTAAATCTTTCTTTCAATTGTAAATATGTAAACCAATGGCAGACACGACCTTCTGATTCTAGCTCCTCCTTAGATTTGAGAGTGGGGTCACCCAAGTTAAAAGATATTATTTTACCATAAGTCCACCAGTTAAGCCTGGTCACCATTTCCTTTGTAAAATAAAGCTTCCTGTGGGGAAACCCAAACTCTCAAAATAGCACGTCTGACGAAATGGTTGTTGAAATCAACATTTACTTTAACTTTATCATACCATAGGTAACCGTGCCAGCCAAATCCTAATTCATGGCCGCCTAAATCCAGTGGCCTCTTATTCTGAAGGTTCACCCATTCTTTTAGCCAGACCAAACAGCAGGCATCAAAGTACAATTTCAAATCTGGTAGACCCAAACTCCCTCTTTCCTTAGCATTTTGCAGTAGCTTGTATCTAATTCTTGGTTTTTTCCCTTGCCATATAAACTTTGAAATGTCCTCCTGCCATTGTTTAAATGGAATATCAGTTGCAAGCATTGATAGTGTCTGAAACAAAAAAAGCATCTTTGGTAAGACATTCATCTTAATTACAGAGATTCTACCCGATAGTGATAACTGCAATTTATCCCATGTTAATAAATTTTTTTTAATGTCATTCCAGAGAGGCACATAATGTTTTTGGAACAGTTTTGTGTTTGTGTTTGTTAACATAACCCCCAAATATTTCACCTTTTTTTCTATCCTAAAATCATACCTTTTAATCAATATATCACCATCCTGTGAGATCATATTCTTAATCAGCATTGATGTTTTCTGCTTGTTTATTTGAAAACCTGCCAAAGACCCAAACTTGTTTAATTTGATGTTTCCTCATCAAATATTCTATATTATTTTTGGGGTCCTGCAGAAATATCACCAAATCATCAGCAAAGGCCTTCAGTTTTTACACTTCCTTCTTAATGTTTATACCTCTTATTTTCCCATTTTGCCTGATACCTCTATTCAAAACTTCCAACATCAGAATAAGCAGCAAAGGCGACAAAGGACATCCTTGTCTTGTACCCTTTTGGATTTTGCATGAGTTAGGTCACTGTTAATAGCAATTTTTGCTTGCTGTGATGTATACACAGCTTTGACCCCTTGAATAAAATTCCCAGGACTTTAAACATACAGACCCAATTTAAACTTCTAGGACTTTAAACATAAAGACCCAATTTAAGTTGCCAAAGGCCTTCTCTGCATCTAAAAATATTAGAGCTGCCTGTTGTTCATTATGCTATTGTAAATATTCAATAATATTCAAAACAGTTCTCACGTTGTTCCTTAACTGTCTTCTTGGCAGCAAGGCAGATTGACCTGTAAAACTTTATTTAGTCTTTCTACCAAAACTGCAGTGAATGTGTTTATATTTTGAAGTTTTAAGGTTGCAGGAAGAGCATCTCTGCTCTGCATCAGTAGCATTGGGAAAGTATTTGAAATGAGATCACCATTGAGAAACTACCGTAAGCAGGAGGAGGTGTAAGCATTGGAAGGGCTGAGTAATAAGTACAGGTAGTCCTCGACTTACAACAGTTCATTTAGTGACCATTCAAAGTTACAGTGGCACTGAAAAATGTGACTTATGACCATCTTTCAGACTTATGTCTGTTGTGGCATCTTCATGGTCACGTGATTTGCATTCAGATGTTTGACAACTGGTTCATATTTATGATGGTTGGGGTCATGTGACCTCCTTTTGCAACCTTCTCACAAGCAAACGCAATGGGGAAGTCAGATTCACTTAACAACCGTGTTACTAATTTAACAACTGCAGTGATTCACTTAACAAATGTGGCAAGAAAAGTCGTAAAATGTGACAAAACTCACTTAACAAATTTCTCATTTAGCAACATAAATTCTGAGCTCAATTGTCGTCGTAAGTTGAGGGCTACTTGTATTGAGCACGCTTTTTGACTGACAGCTGTCTTGCTTTATTCAGGAAACTTGCACTCTTTGATGAATGGAATTCCTTAGCTGTTTACGTGTCTATGGACAACACTGTGGTGATTGAAGATATCAGTAAGTTTTTAATCATCATCAGAACCTGAGCAAGTTTAAATTCAGTTTCATTTAAGCCTCATTTAGAATCCCGAAAAGAAAAAACATGAGTCTCAAAGCTCGGAAGAGTAAATCTCTGGTTCCGGTGACCGACCCAAATTTGATCTGGAAAATATTGTCTGTAGTTCCCTAAATTAAAATTCCTTTTTTAAATCCTTGTTTAAAAGGATTTAGCTTATAACAAACTGGGAACAAGAGAAGAATAGAGTTACCAGGATGAAGCCTATTATTTTTCCTGCATCAATCCTAAACACTGAGCTGGTCATCGTAGATCAGGGGTGTCAAACCGGCAGCACGCGGGCCACGCCCACCCCAGCTCCGCGAAGGGGGAAAACGTTGCGAAATGTCACGTGATGCCGCGAGTTTGACATCTGTGTCGTAGATAGTCCATTTTCTCTTTTGTTCCCACAAATGGAAATCAAATGGCACAGATATTTCTTATTGCTAGCTGTCTGTCTGTCTGTCTGTCTGTGTGTCTGTGTGTATGTGTGTGTGTTTTCAGTATTCAAGGAACTTTGAGGTGAAAATGTTCCAAATTTAAAATGGCCCCTTTCCACATTGGAATGGTTGACCAGAGAATGGAGCACTGCAGCCTTTGTTATGCAGTGAAATTGGAATGGAATGGCTATTCTGAGCAACATGGCTGCATCATAAACAAAATGCTTCCATCCTGAAAGGTTTTGCAGATTTCTAATCTTTCTTAAATTAAGGATCACCCCACATAGAACATGTAAACAGTAACGGAAACAGACCCTCCTTATTTATCCAAGTCTTAAAATGCATCTGTTTGATATTCATAGCTGTCCTGAATTCCTTAATTGCAGGGAGAACCACTACAATTTTCTTAATTCTGGGTTCTTTCTGCAAAAAAAGAGGGTTTGGCCTAAGCAACAAATCCCTGTGAGTATGGAATTTCTCATTTATTTCACAAATGAGTAGAGCGGTCTGTTTCAGATTCATCTTCTTCACTAAACTGGGACGTATGCTGAAAATATTTCTAAGCAAGGTGAATATTCTTTGCCGACTGACAAATTAATAGGGAATTGAGGAATAATGGTTTCCTTTCTTTCTTTCTTTCTTTCTTTCTTTCTTTCTTTCTTTCTTTCTTTCTTTCTTTCTTTCTTTCTTTCTTTCTTTCTTTCTTTGTTGTTTCCAACTCTGTTATTCTGTTATCCCTTTTTTTTTTTTTGGCCACGTTCACATGGAATCTTCCGGAATTGAGGAATTGAGGAATAATTGTTTCCTTTCTTTCTTTCTTTCTTTCTTTCTTTCTTTCTTTCTTTCTTTCTTTCTTTCTTTCTTTCTTTCTTTCTTTCTTTCTTTCTTTCTTTCCTTCCTTCCTTCCTTCCTTCCTTCCTTCCTTCCTTCCTTCCTTCCTTCCTTCCTTCCTTCCTTTCTTTCTTTCTTTCTTTCTTTCTTTCTTTTTCTTTTTTTTTTCCTATCTTTTTTACCAGAAAAAATGTGCCGGGTCCCACCCCAGGGTTGTCCCAGGTCTCACTGCAGTTCACTGTCCTATAGGAGCTCCGTCAACCCAGCCAAGACCCTGGGAGCTCCCGGTGGCAGTTGGAAGCCTCTGTTGCTGATCGTGCCCCTTCGCCTGGGGATAAACCACATCAACCCGGTTTATGTCGAGGCTTTTAAGGTAGAGTTCTCCGGCAGAAGTTGTAGAGGAGCTGGTTGGCTTAAGGAAGGATCTCAGCCATAAGAGATCAATTGTTTTATTAGACACACACATATAGGTATGCACATGCACGCGCGCGCACACACACATACACACACACTTCATAAGAATAGCCATTAAAACATTGAAATGACCTGGATGGTCCAGAGTAGGAATTGATACAGGCAGTCTTCAACTTACAACCACAACTGAGCTCAAACTTTCTGTTGCTAAGCAAGAGTGAATTTAGCCCCATTTTACCACCTACCTTGCCACTGTTGTTAATCACTGCAGCTGTTAAATTAGTAAGAGGGCTGTTAAGTGAATCTGGCTTCCCCACTGACTTTTTGCTTATCAGAAGGTCGCAAAAGGGGATCACATAACCCCGGGACACTGCAACTGTCATAAATATGAGTCAGTTGCCAAGCATATGAATTTTGATCATGTGACCATGGGGATGCGGCAATGGTCGTAAGTGTGAAAAACGGTCATAAGTCACTTTTTTCAGTACCGTTATAAGTTTGGTCACTAAATGAACTGTTGTAAGTTGAGGACTATCTGTACTAGAAAAATGAACGTGCCTGATCATGGTTTCACTTAGCGCTAGCAATAGCACTTAGACTTATATACCGCTTCATAGTGCTTTTATAGCCCTCTCTAAGTGGTTTACGGAGTCAGCATATTGCCCCTAACAATCTGGGTCCTCATTTTACCCACCTCGGAAAGATGGAAGGCTGAGTCAACCTTGAGCCAGTGAGATTCGAACTGCCAAATTGGAGGCAGTCGGCAGTCAGCAGAAGTAGCCTGCAGTACTCCATTCTAACCACACTGCCACCGCTTCATGAAAATGCTGAAATTGTATCAGAATTTAGGCCTTCTGTAAAATACACAGTTTTAAGTTAATTCTGAGGTTCCATAAGCTCTTTGTTGCTTAATTTCTAATACACATAATCCTTCCTTATATTCTGAATATATATAAAAAGTTTATTACGGTTATAGAGCAGCAAAAGACAAGAATCTATTTACAATAATATTAAAAGATAATACCAATACCAATAGTAAATAATAGCATCCATAACAATAACATACATTGTATCATACAGTTTGGATCGTGCCCATGTGTACTTGATGGATAAGTGGATAAGTATGAGTATAAATATAGATTCTCTAAAAATTGTTCAAGATATCTACAAAAAAATGGTACAAGAAAACATCTTTAGTCCTGTAACTGAATTTTTCCTTGTGGTCATTGCAGTAGCACAGAATTTTGCTACTGCAAGCGTAGTAGCCGGGATTGTGTCCCAGAGGAGATAGTCTACATAAAAATGGTCTGCCCTCCCTGGTAATCTCTCTAGTAAGGGGAGAATATGCATTGACCTAAAAGCACTGTATAACTCGCAGTGCAATAAGACATGCGTGATATCTTCAACTTCTCCTTTACCACATATACATACTCACAGTTAAGTAATAGTCCAGTTCGGAGGCTAGTGACATTTTTGCAACTGGGAAATGTAATTTATTTCTGCTTCTGCAGACATGGCAGGTTATAATGTTCAGCTCTAAGTTTGTCTTTTTGGCAGGGTTGTGGGGGGGTTTGACATCTATTTCCCAACTCAAATAGATGTGAGAAGCCAGCCAAGAGCTTAAGACATCTATTTTCCAACTTATTTTTCCAGGAAAACAGAAATGTCATGCCTCTGTAATTCTGTGATTTGAATATATTTGTAAGAGAGGGCTTTAGAAAACAGGTGGGGGTAGTGCCCTACTGGTCCTGGTCTAGCTCAAAATAAGCAGATTTTGACCTGGAGGAACTAGATAATAAGCTGCCTTGAATTCCGTTGCTGAAGGAAAGAAGTACTAATAGTACATTTGTGGGAAAGTAAATATATGTTTTTCTTTCTCCTTTGGATCTTTAGGAATGCTTTAAGATGCCACAATCTTTAGGAGCTTTAGGAGGAAAACCAAACAATGCCTACTACTTTATAGGATTTCTGGGTAAGGAAAAATGAAGTTGTTGCAGTAGTTCTATTGAAGAATTCTTCTAAACCTGAAGTAGCAAATAAGAAAAACACCAGGGAAAAGAGAAATCACAGGAAAGAGCTTATACTGACGATTGGAATCCAGTCTATTCTCCACAGCCTCGTGCCTTGTAGGGAAGATTCACACAAGCCATATTCACCTCAGCTTGTTTCTTAGCTGAAGAGACGAGTACTTTAGGACTTGATTTGAAGAATGAATCTCCCCCTTTGTATGGAAATCCAGATTTGGGGCCTTAGCAGATCCTGGAGTTTAGGTGGACAACTGCAGTGCAAAGCTGCCCGGTTTTCAGTTCCACTCATGGCTATCCAACCCCTTCCTTGCTTCTTTCTTGTAGGAAATGAATTGATCTACCTGGACCCTCACACCACCCAGGTCTTTGTAGATTCGGATGAGAGTGGTGCAGTTGATGACCATAGCTTTCACTGCCAGCAAGCCCCCCATCGGATGAAGATAATGAACCTCGATCCCTCTGTAGCATTAGTAAGTATTGTGATGGGGTGTAGTGAGGAGGTGGACACACACACACACACACACACACACCGCCCCGCCCCCCCTGAAGAATGTGCCTTGTTCAGGGAATCCAACGTAGGCAACAGGCTGCTGATTTCATTTTCAAAGAAGTTTCTTGTTGGAATTATGGTAAATGGTTAAACATAGTTCTAGGCATTAGACCAGGGCTCGCCAAACTTAGCAACTTCAACTCCCAGAATTCCCCAGCCAGCCACAATTCTGGGAGTTAGTCCACAAATCTTTAAAGTTGCCAAGTTTGGAGACCCCTGTTTTAGACATTTATTTATACAAGAGAGTAACCTATAACCAGTCTGCTTGTTTTGACAGTGTATTATATACATTAAGCTGCTGTGATTTGTAAAAAAGGAGTTTTGGATAGACCAAGCAATAGCTTAACACGCCTTGTGAACACAATTCATTTGTGTATTTTGGCTTAGTTCTTACTGAGATGAGAAGCCACTCTGAATCTGTTCCGATTATTTGTGAGTGTTTTGTAGTTTACTAAGTTTACTGTTTACTCCTAAGTTTACTGTTTCAAGGATGCCTAATAATAATGACTAATACCCTTCCGAGATCATTGGAAAGAATGTATAATGACCAGATGTTTCTATCATTGGATTATTCCTTGTTTTTCCTTTCTAATATTCTTCCATTGTTACAGGGATTCTTTTGTAAAGAAGAAAAGGACTTTGATAACTGGTGTAGCTTTGTGCAAAAGGCAAGTATTAGGAAAGGCATAAAACTTGAAAATTATTATCATTTCTTGTTTTGCGTTTAACAGATTTACTATTAGAAGGATTGATAATAACCAGAGGGATAGAAAGATTGAAAGAGAGAGATGCCCCCAGCTCTGATACATATTTGATGTTTGTTTATTCCATTGTACTGAATGTTGTTATAATTATTTTGTTGTTGTTTCTTTGCTGTGCTGTTTTTAAACTTGTCTTCCTGAAGAGGGCTTTGTAAGCCTTCTGATCTTTTGTGCGCACATATATATGGTGTTTTAAATGGAGCTGTGATCTTGCACGAGTAACCCCAAAAGAAAATCACAAATAGAAAAATACAGCTATTACTTTCTAAAAATGGGTTTTTATTGGCCTGGAAATTCATTCGTTCCTTGCCTTTTAATGCCTTTTATTTGGTATTTAAGAACGAGAATTAAATAGCTTAGTGAATTTGAACTTTTGATGCAAAAAATAGCTCAAGTGATAAATACTTAATTTTGGATTATATTTTTTCATACAAAATGTAAAAAGTGTTAACATAGAAGGGACAGGAAGGCGGTGTTTTGAATTCTTGAGGGTTGGGTGGCTAAGAAGTTTTAAGTGCTGCAATTTCCAAATGGCATTTCCTCCCTCCCAGGAGATACATAAGAAGCAGAGTCTACGAATGTTTGAGCTGGTTCAGAAGCACCCACCACACTGGCCCCCTTTCATACCTCCCACAAAACCAGAAGTCACCACCACCGGAGCAGGTAAAGAGGTGTTTCATAGGGATCTCTTTCACTTCCTCCATTGTTACTGCCTGGCTGTGATCTGTGTTACTTTGTCCACACAATATGCTCACAGCATGATCCATTTTCTGCATTTATGCAAAGCGCCCGACTGCAAAAGAACCTCGGTTTAGCATGTTGTGTGAATGAAGCCCCAAGGATTATAAGTGACCTAAGCCTATGTGGACACTTGGCCCCAAGGAGTAAATTTCTGAATGGCAGCTCCTTCAAGCAGTGGCATACTCCTCAGAGGAGGTACAGCAATTGTGGGTGGGTGCTACTTGCATGCTCTGAAGCAACCTTTTGGAATCAAGGCCAAAGTTTGCTCGCTTGCATGAGCAAACTTGTTGTCCATTTCTTCTGGATCAAAAAATTGATCAATTGGGGTGAAGTCAACATTAAGCATCTGCTGACATCTTGTAAGCATATTTATGCCATAACGGAAAGGATGATAAGGGTGTGGTGTTGTGGACAGCTAAGTTATACTGGGAGAGGTCGCTGCAATCTCGGATGGGTTAGCAATAGCACTTAGACTTATATACCGCTTTACAGTGCTTTACAGCCCTCTCTAAGTGGTTTACAGAGTTAGCATATTGCCCCCAACAATCTGGGTCCTCATTTTACCCACCTCAGAAGGATGGAAGGCTGAGTCAACCTTGAGCCGGTGAGATTTGAACCGCCGAACTGCAGCTAGCAGTCAGCTGAAGTAGCCTGCAGTGCTGCACTCTAACCACTGCGCCACCTCAGCTCCAAATCGGGTTGATTTGTTCCTCATTTGCTTTCCAACAGCCATTCTCCATCCAATTTGCCACATATAGTCCTCAACTTACAATGGTTCATTTAGTGACCGACATTACAACGGTTGGGAAAAAAGGGATTTATGACCATTTTTCACACTTATGACCGTTGCAGCATCCCCATGGTCACATAATCAAAATTCGGATGCTTGGCAGCTGGTTCATATTTATGACGGTTGCAGTGTCCCAGGGTCATGTGATCACCTTTTACGACCTTCTGACAAGCAAAGTCAATGGGGAAGCCAGATTCACTTAACCTCTGTATTACTAACTTAACAGCAAATTAGCAGAACTGCAGCGGTTCCCTTAACAACTGTGATAAGAAAGGTTGTCAAATGGGGTGAAATTCACTGAACAAAGAAATTTTGGACTCAATTGTGGTTGCAAGTCGAGGACTACCTATAGTTAGGAGTGCAGTTTTTGGTATTCCCAGCCCTGGGGGCACCAGCTTGACAAAGCTTGAATGGGGAGGTTTTTATAAGAGCGAGCCTCTTTTTACAAAGAAATCCAGTTTCTCCATTTTTCTTAGAGCTCATTGACTCCACGGATAAACTGTTTGAAATGGAAGAAGAGTTTGAGATCTTGAGCGTATGAAGGCCACCTGGTGGAATAAAACCACAGCGCCTTTCTCACCCTGAAGTGCCTGCCTGTGAACAGACACAAGACCTCAGGAGAACAGTTCCAAAAAAGCACTTCTTGGGAAGGGCATGGATCCTGGCTCCCCAGCCCCTGTGTTTGTCCCCACCCCCCACCCCCACTTCTCCCCAAGGAAAGAAGCTTGTCTGAAGAAGAGCTCTCGGAGAACCCGAAAGCAAAAACTGGCTCGTCGTATTGCTGGAGAACGGTCTTGCCAGCCTCAACAACAGCTGGATGGTAATTATAATATAATGCAATAGCTTTGCTCACGCTGAAGGCATGGCCTTGTCGAGGAGTGCGCTCACCTCTTGTTCCTTCACATGGACAATTTTTTTAGGCGTAAATGTCATTGCCTTGTTTTCTTTTTCAGAGATTCGGGCAAAAGCTTTTATTCAATCTCTTCACATTTCTTGCCACTGCACTTGGAAACCCCCAAAGTGTTTTTATGGAAGGACGCGTATAAAATGTGCAATTTTTCAAAAACGTTTCTGGTTTCTAGGAAATACATTAATAAGCAGGGGACTGGAAGGCAACCTTTCAACTCCTCCCGTGTTCTTGCAACATACAGGAGGTCTCTCTATAATTATGACGACCCTTTTTCACTTTGACTTTAACTTCAAATCATTATTAAACCTCTTTTGCTCTTGAGTAAAAGAAAACATGTTTTTGTTTCAACTGTATCTTATTTATTTATTTTAAATTAAACATTTACATGTTTCCCCTTGTTAAGAGCACTTTATTTGTGCATCTCATTGAATAGGTTGGATGCCAGTTTGGGGAGTTGGAGTTTTTTAAGAACCAGAGAAGGGTATTATCAAAATAAAAGTTGTTGGCTTCAGTTTTCTGATTGTTTTCTACCCTGATATGGTTATGTGTATGTAATATTTACTCCACATCACGTGGCCACATAGGTGACTAATTACATTAACCATCACTACACTGGCAGATTAAAAAATTGCATTAGCTAGTGCCATTGTCATATGCAGAATTAAATGCCTCATTGGTGGGAGTTTGCATTTATAGGTAGACCTCAACTTACAACCATTTGTATAGTTCAAAGGCACTGAAAAAATTGACTTACAACAAGTATTCACATTTACAATCATGGCAACATCTTCAGGGTTGCATGTTCAAAATTTGGGCACTTGGCAAGCAGCATGTACAGGTAGACCTCAACTTACGACCACAATTTAGCCCCAAATTTATGTTGTTAAGTGAGAAATTTGTTAAGTGAGTTTTGCTCCATTTTACGACTTTTCCTGCCACATTTGTTATGGGAATCACTGCAGTTGTTAAGTGAATCTGGCTTCCCCATTGTCTCTGCTTGTCAGAAGATTGCAAAAGAAGGGGATCACGTGACCCCAGGACACAGCAGCTGTCATAAACTTGAACCAGCTGTCAAGCATCGAAATGTAAATCACGTGGCCTTGGGGATGCTGCAGTGGTCATAAGTGTGAAAAATGGTCATAAGTCGCTTTTTTCAGTGCCGTTTTAACTTCGAACAGGCACTAAATGAACTGTTGTAAGTTGAGGACTACCTGTATTTGTGATGGTTACAGCAGCAGTTCTCAACCTGTGGGTCGCGACCCCTTTAGGGGTCGAACGACCCTTTCACAAGGGTCGGCTAAGCGCACGCTAGCCCGCCATCTTGGAGACTGGCAACACGCGGGCGGGGAGGGGGTCGCGGCATTAGGAAGGTTGAGAACCACTGGGTTACAGCATCCCAGGATCATGAGATCTCTACCTGAGACCTGTCCAGGTGTCTTCTGACAAGTCGATAGGGCAAACTGGATTCCTTCAACAACCATGTGATTCACTTAACTGCAATGATTTGCGTAACAGCTGTGGCAAAAAAGTCATAAAATCAGACACAACTGAACTGCCTTAGCAACTGAAATTCTGGCCCCAGTTGTGATCGTAAGTTGAGGACCACTTGTAGACTTCAGGCCTAGTGATGATGCAGTGGTGTTTGACCAAAACATCTGTAAATCTCAGGCAGCATTTTGCATAACTGCATCATCCCTTACGGCCGTTTGTTTAGCTCATCACTGTTCAAAGTTACAGTGGTGCTGAAAAAAGGAATTTGTTGCAGTCCTGGCGCTTCTGACATTGCAGCGTTCCTGCAGTCACATAATTGCAATAAGGTGTTTGGCAACCAGCACGGATTTATCACGTGTTTGCCATTTAGCCAAGCAGCTTGCGACAATAAAATTGGACGTGACTTAACGACTGCATTGCTTAGCAACAGAAGGTCCAGTCCTAATTGTGATAAGTCGAGGACTATCTCTACTTTCAAAATATGGAACCTGCAGGGGCCAGCTGAGGAGCTGATCAGCTGTGCTTCTGGCAGAAGGAATAAAGGTCAGTTTAAACGCAGGGGCGGGCGGGCGGGAGGGCCCTTTTTCAAGCGGCAGAACAGGAAAAACCTTCCAAACAGTAAAAAAATTCACTAAAAATTCCCCAAAAAAGATGGCGGCGCCCACGGACCGGCACCGACCGAACCGGATCCATGACATCACCAGCAGGTCGCTAACGGTTCGGGCGATCCAGTCCGAACCGGGAGGAACCCACCCCTGGGAACCTGCCAAGAGTTGGCCACCAAGAGTCAACATTGCCTCTATATTTGGGAGTAATTAATATAATTGTGGGCAGAAGATAGCATTAGTAGAGCTATTCATGAGCTTTTAAAGAGTTGGTCCTTTTTTAAAAAAAAGTGGAATTTTAAAAAAAAAAACACTATGGTTATGAGGATATTTCTTGTTCCCCAAATTGTTGCAATTTGAGACAGAGAGGTTTACATGGGAACAAAGAAAACTGAATACGAACAAAAAAACAGCAAAGGCATTTGCTGATATTCTTTTCTGTGTTGGCTTGATTGATACAGTCATTATGTAGAACTGGGACTCCACTCTTAAGCCCAATTTATGTTTTACGCATTCAAAAATTTCTTTCAAAGTCTTTTTAAAGCTGAACATCTTCTGTGCGAAAATTGCCTTCTCCTTTGATCAAGACCCAAAAGTCCTGGAGGTTTATAAGAGGATGGCCAACAAACTTGCTGATGGTTTTAAAAACTTTAATTGGTGTTTTTGGCCACTGAAGAAGGTTGGACTACATGATCTTTGGGGTCCTTTCTAACTCCTCAATTCTATCTTGGTCACCAAAGCTTAGTATAAATCCACTTGACAACTTACACAAGTTGAGTAACTTGTCTGGAAAGAGTTACCAAGCTTATTGTAAGGAGGCAATGGAATATAACTCACAAAGTGGACGTGCTGTTTTACTACTTTTTAGAAAAAAAAAAGAGTCAAAATATAATCAGTGCTCTGAAAATACTTTCAGCAGTGCATTACAAAATGCAAGACTAGTAAAAATAAAATCAAGAAAACCATAATATTGGCAGATGAGTCAGTTCATCTAACTTCTACTCAGTGTTACATTTACATAAAAGTAACCTATTTAATACTATAGTAATTATTTCAAGCACCAGCAATTCCAAAGCTACCTCAATTTTTTTTTTTTGTGGAAATGAAATCCAGGACATGCAACTGAATAATCAGTTCTCATCTCATGTACAATTAGAGCACAGAGACAGTTGAAGTAATGATCTTTGAAACTGTTTTCGTTAAAGATTAGTAACTGTTGCTCCAGCTTGTACACCTATTGCAAATGGAGTAATACATCTGCTATATAAACATAAAGGTCCTATGCCAACATCTGTAATAGTGGATTATTCATGGATCAACATCTTATGGTTGTATAAAGTCCAAGAACATTTGTATAACATGAATATCAGTAGGCTATTAATGAATTAAGAAGCTAGTCTTCAAGGTAATTGCGTTGACCCATTCTCCAGGTAGAAACAGATGGGCTAAGGCTGTAAAAACAGCTTGTAGAAAAAAGGACCAAACAGATATTATAATGTAGAACCAAGGGAGTCAAAAGGGTTAAGCAGGGCGGACACTACTCAAGGAGGTGAGCAAAGACACAGTAGATCACAGTTCAGCCATGCAGTTATGGACAAAGAAGCATCATAGAGTTAAGCTCTGAGAGAAATTAGAAAACATGCCAATTTACTAATCCACTCCTTCCTGACTAGAATACCAGGATAACTTATGAGATGTAAACTAAGTCTGTCCTATTTTCAGTACTCTTAGCCAACAGAATTGTAGCCCAGGAGGTACCCCTCAGCCTTTCTACTTAGCAGTTTTTAACATAGTTTCGTTTAGTAAATCATCTTAATATGTTCAGTTGCTTCCTAGTCCACCAGAGTGAAATCTGCATCTACCTTCTTTGGGTGATCCTATGTGCTGGATCTCTGCCATTCTCTTTCCTTTTCACTCCACCAGATCTGAAGAATTCTTCTGTTGGTTAATTAACCAAAGCTATGACCAAGCCGAGGGATGATTGTTATCAGAGTGGAACAATCCACAACCATTACTTGAAGTGGGTTTGCTGCCCACCTACTTTCTCAGTCTGGATGCAACATGAAACTATGATTCATGAGCCCAGCATTCAGATGTCCTAGCACAGAAAGGAAGGAGCGGTCTCATCACATAAATTCAAGTCATACTTTGGTATCTGAGCCAAGATTTGTCATGTTCAAGAGGGTCTGTGAGTAGCACCAGTGGATGCCACGAAAGAATGCTACTTGTGGCACATTAACAAATAAGCTGAGAGGTTCTGAAACATTCGTAAGAAAACATTACACAGAGTAGTAACAATGCTAGATTAACATTCTTGGGCTGAATAATCAAGCAGGTGAAATCAAACTGCATCATCGCCATAAACATTCTTCATCTTCAAAAGATGTACGTTATCATCCTTCTAATAGGCCTGCTCCTCGTGCTGAAAAATCCCAATATTTTCCTCTCCTAACAAGTTTCTTTTATTGTCACTTCACTGTTTAATAGATTGCCAGGCAGGCTTTGATCAATGTAGTTAACTATTTCAGAAACCCGAACCTTCAAATCTGATCATACCACTGATCATAGAACAGATACACTTCTAGACAGCTAACTATGTTAAATAAGCAGCTAACTTAAGATGAATATGAATGAGGAACATGAACAGAGAAGGAGTGTGTGCATGCAGGCAAAAACATTTGTAAAATTCCTGACATGTCTTAAATCCTTAACACGGGAAGACCTTATGATCATAATCTTGAGAAGAAATCTTTGCTCAAGATCCGTGTATCTTGTGAAAATCAGTTTAGTTCATCAAAGCCAAGAGAACGTGGTAGTTGGGAAGGCAGAAAAGGATTTTGAGGTAGCCAGGAAGATAAAAACAAGTGGGAAAGATAGCACCATATTTTGATGGAGACAAGAGGGCTCTGGGGATATTTGGGAAGATGTCAATTGCCCAGCTGGGACACAAATGCTAATGTCTTGGTCTTAGAGGAATAAGGTCTCACGTCCAGGCCTTTGCTACAAATTCTTCATGCAGACTTGGCACCGTCCCACCCGTGTCCGGAGCTGACCCGCTTTCAGCGTTTCGGAGATGGGAGAGACAGCAAACTGATTGGTTGGCTCCACCGTGGTCAGCCAAAAGCTGTACTTGTTGGAAAAGTAATGGCATGTTCCTCGGGCACCGTTGCACTCAATGAAAGGTGTGGTACGGAAGTCCTCCAGGCAGGATCCGGGAGAGACCAGGGACTGGCCACCGCCTTCCGAAGCCGTGTGCTGAAAGAAAGCACCAGCGAGAGAATGATGGTGCGAAGAATCGTATCAATTGTGCTACGGAAGATCAAATGCAAACATCTGAGTCAACACTGCCCTACCAATGGCCAGTTTCCATCAGGATGGATGGCCCAGTTGACCGCAGGCAACTGGCTTCAAGAGTCACAGACTTCCGAGGTCCTTTCCAGCCCTATGACTCTAAGTTCATACGAAAATTGCTATTTGTTTCCCCTGCTGTTAAAAGCCTCATTGGGTGTTGCTAGGCAGGCTAGGAAAGTTTAAAAAATAAAGAATCTAACAAACATCAAAGCCTCCTTTTTAAATATAACACAATGAACTCACCCCAAAATTAAAGGCATTAAAGTGCAATTCCAAAGGTAACTGGTCTTTCTTGGTTTTTTTCTTTGAAAACGTTTTGCTTCTCATCCAAGAAGCTTCTTCAGTTCTCTTTCCTTTCCTTTCCTTTCCTTTCCTTTCCTTTCCTTTCCTTCTTTCCTTTCGTTTCTTCTTTCCTTCCCTTACCTTCCCTTTTCCCTGCCCTTCCATTCCCCTCCTCCTCCCCTCTCCCTCCTTCCCCTCCCCGTTCTGAAGAAGCTTCTTGGATGAGAAGCAAAACGTTTTCCTGGGGGGGGGGGGAGAAACCCAAGAAAATCCAGTTGCCTTTTGAAAAACACTTTTGGGACAACCATGACATGGATGATTGAGAACCTCCATAGACACTAAAATGCAATCCATTTTTGGTGATAGAATGAGGAAAGGGCTCACATGGCCATTAAATGGCAACTGGGAAGAGCCACTGGTGGCCTGAAGATCACCGAACTAGACAGGCCATGGCATGAGCATGGACAGGCGCTCTCTGTATGTGCACCGAAAGGATGTGCGTTCCCACACGTGGCCATCCCTTCTGGGGTTTCTTACCATGAGGAAGGAGTAGCCAATCCAGAGACTCCGCCAGCCTTCGGGACATTGTGGGATGGTGATGTCCTGGCTGTGGACAGCCACAGCTTGGGATGGTGCTTCGCACACCGAGCAGCGACTGATGTACTGGGCGATTTGGTAGCTGCTGACGGGCATCATGGGTATCGGAGCGGTGGTGGAAAGCCAATAGGATTTATCATTGCGGCTGGCGTAGTAGCACACTTCGTTGATGTTGCAATAAATAAAAGGCATGGTGCTGAAGCGAGGCAGGCAGGAGCCAGCAAAACCTTTGAGAATGGAGGAACAAAGCATGGAATGGAGCATTAACAAGGACTCTCATTTCTGCAGCTGTGACTGCAAGAATACAGGTACTCCTCAAGTTTATGATCACAGCGGAGCCCCAAATCCGTGTTGCTCAGGAAGGGAGTTGTTATGTGAGTTTTGCCCCATTTTATGACCTTCTTTCCTGCCCTCTTATTTTCCTGTTGTTTTCCCTTTTTTTCAGGCTGGACACATTGCTTACCCAGATCTTGATTGTGGGACTTCTCCTGGCCCTCCACATACAGCAAACTGTAGCCTTCCCAGAGTTTGTTCATGCCCACCGGACAGGGTGGGATCTGGTCCGACTGGCTATGTTTCACCAAGGTATAGCCAACCCCAACGCTACGACCTGGCATCCCAGGCAGCCCAGCCAGACCTGGATTCCCAGGACGTCCTGCGAAGAGAGAGAGGAGTTTCCATGCAGCCTGTGACTGAGATCTGCCCAGCAAGATCTGGAGAAGGTTCATTCCCAACCTGCCCCAAGCAGATCAGTCTCAGCTGAAAGGGATGCAAGTCAAATTGGAGTTTGGGTTGTCAAACCATCATTTCCCTTACTCCCTGTAGAACTGCATTGTCTCCTGCTGCATACAAACAGACTACCTAAGGCACCTTTTGTGTGTGTGTGTGTGTGTGTGTGTGTGTGTGCGCGCGCGCCTTCAAGTCAGTGTTGACTCCTGGCAATTGCCTGGACAGGTCCTTGCAGTTTACTTGGCAACATTTTTGGAAAGAGTTTGCTATTGCCTCTTTCCTCAGGCTGATTGGGAGGGTCACCCAGATGATTTTGGATCTAATGCAAGACCAGAACTTAGTTTCCCAGGTTCTAGTCTATAATTACTACACCACATTACTAATTGTCTGAAATGGTATAGGGTTCCCTGCTTGAGCAGGGGGTTGGACTAGAAGACCTCCAAGGTCCCTTCCAACTCTGTTATTCTGTTATTGGCTTTCACCTAAAGCAAGAGGTCTTTGTGGATGCCCCACTTTGAAACCCCCTGTTTGGACAGACTATAACCTGTCAACCCTGAAGCTGACCTGGCTGTGGCCATTTTGGGGCTTCGGTGCTGCCACAACGGGAGCTGTGGGAAAGGGAGGGGGGAGTAGAGATAGCTGGGGTGCTGTAGCCAAAACAAAATACTTTCTCTTGGGAACCAAGGACATTCCCACCAGGTGTCCAGAAGGAGGGGACTGGAGTCATCTAGCAACTGGACTGTATCCTGATTGGACCATGGGACTGACTGTTTGGAGAAAGTGAAAGAACTCTTACTTTTATTTAGGTGAAAACCATGGGAACATTTAGAGTCGGTTTTCACCAGTTCGTGCCAATATGACATATCCAATAAATCTATTCTTTGAGGAATCCAACTGCCTCGGAGTTTTGATTGCTATGGGTGTGTTACTTGGAAACCTGACATACCCTTCTTCCAGAAGTCCCATTTAGGAACAACCGATGCCTTGGAAAACTTGGCACCAAACACTTAAGGAAGATCTTAAGATCATTAATGTCTCTTGGGACGATGCCAAAGATCGAAACCTCTGGAAAACACTTGCTGCTGCTGCCCAATGTGCTCTGCACGGGATCTAATGAAGATGATGATGAAAAGTAATCTTCTATGAAGATTAACCTCTCTGGCATTTACACATCAGCAGCGTTCCATAAATCGTATCAGTCATTATCTTACAGTTTTTATAGCACTTCAAGTCAAAAGATGCTAATATATGTAAACTTACCTTCAAATCCTGGTAGTCCTGGAGTTCCTGGAGAACCTGGGTCTCCTACCACACCAGAAGGACCTGGTAAGCCATTAAATCCCACCTGGCCAGGTATGCCTGCTTTTCCTTTTGGACCTGGTCATGAACATAAAAAATGTGTCCCATTCATTTATAATAACTGTTTCAATTCAGAAGTCACAAGAGACAGATATGCTTAAGAACAAGACCAGTTTATCTTGGCTTGGAGTTAGCTCTGTCTAGTCTAATGAAGAGAAGGACTAGGGGTGACATGATAGCAGTGTTACAATATTTGATGGGCTGCCACAAAGAAGAGGGTGTCAACTTAATCTCCAAAACATCTGAAGGCAGGGCAAGAAACAATGGGTGGAAACTAATCAAGGAGAGAACTGACCTAGAACTAAGGAGAAATTTCCTGACAGAACAATTAATCAGTCTGCCTCTGGAAGTTGTGGGTCCTTCATCACTGGAGGGTTTTAAGAAGAGATTGGACAACCACTTGCATGAAATGGCATAGGTTGGGGTTGGACTAGAAGACCTCCAGGGTCTCTTCCAACTCTATTAGTCTATTATTCTGCTTTTACAAAGAATTAAAAAAACCAAGCTCTCATTAGGGTTTCTCTTAGAAGCCAGTATTCAAAGCATTCTGTTTTAAGCCTGAAAGACTTTGTAGATAACCACAGGAAGACGGATCCTCCAAGGATTCTTTAGAGACCACCTTCTCCAGAGTCCCAGCTTTGCATACCCCCGTTTCTATGGACAATGTAACTTATTTTTACCTTGTGGTCCAGTTTGCCCCTGGAAGCCAGGGTCTCCATTCAAACCAGGGATGCCATTATTTCCAGGCAATCCGGTTAAGCCAGGAGGAACTCTGATTTCTTTTGGTGGTTGGGTTAAGCCTGGAGCTCCTTGCAGCCCAGGAAAACCTATATAACACAGAGGAAGGATGACTTGTAAAATGACATTCATGGGGTATCCTACCAATTTGGTTAGAAAATCCAAGGTCATATTTTTCTGCCATTATTAGAGCGCGCAACAATCACGCAATGAATTGCTAATGTGTAAAACGTTCCTCCCTCCCAATTGTTCTTCCTGTTTTCAATCCGCAGTGAAAGATGTCTCAACCTAGAGAATCCACCACATCTTCAACTTTTCAAAAAAGACCATAAATCTTCAAATTTTCAAAAAAGACCATGGTAAAAAAAAAAAAAAAAGACTACAAAATAGACCAAGGATGTCTGAAAAAGAAGAGGAATGTCCTATAAAATGGCACGTCTGTTTGTCTGGAACCCCAAATGTAGCACCCAGGGAAGCAGCGACCACTTTTGGACCATCAAGTTCTCCTGAACTGATATAGCAAGCGAAGTTCCATAAATTCTGAACCTTGGTAAACATCTCTACCATAGCTTCAACTTCAAAACAAACTTGAATTTGGGGTCCATCCTAGATTCTAGGATGATGTCAAGCCCAGTAAAATTAGGGAAGCAAGAACTACAGAATAGAGATTTCAGTGAGACATCTTGTGTGCACAACATTGCCTGAGTTGAGTTGCAGTTTATGAGATATCAACCTTCAGGCCCTGAATTGCTTATGTCTGCTTTTTCTTCCATTCCTTGCCTTGCTTCCTCATAAACGGTACATAGCCAATCATCTGTCTGAGGCTCATACAGTAGTTCTCAACTTATAACCATAATGGAGCCTGCCCATTACGGTCGTAAATCATGAACGTTGTAAAGCAGGTCACCCAAGTGGTCAACTCGACTTTACGACTTTATTTTTGCAGTAGTTGTTAAGTGAACGTGGAGACTATAAAGCAAACCAATTGTTTGCTATGGGCTGGTTTTGTTGAAAATCAGAAGTAAATGATGGGTTTTGACAAAAACACTCTAAAACGTGGTCATGTGACCATCGGATGCTATAAATGGGTACTAGTTGTCAAGAGCCTAAAATGTGATCATGTGACTGCAGGGAGTGAGGCCACCGGAACTTTGGAACTGGGAAGGTTAGTCATAACTTCAAATAATTGCTATATGATCAGTTGTAAATTGAGGACTACCTGTATGGTTTGATCTGGAGTTACGTGCATTTTCCAAGACTTACCTGGAAGGCCTGCTTTGCCTTTTGGCCCAGGGAAACCTGGATCACCCAGCGGTCCATCTTTCCCAGGCATTCCCATGAAACCTGGGTCCCCTCTAAATCCTGAGGAGAAAGAAAAGAGAAAGATCCAGAGGTTGGCTTCTAAATTAGGCAGGACTGAAAATTCATCGGACTCGGCAGCTTCCCCTCTTTTAGAAAATTTTGGCAAACACCGAAGTTGCCTCGAGATCCACCTTGACAGACTGTATGACAAAAAAATGGGGATTTGTGCTTCTCCTCAAAACCTCAGTATGGAACCCAATTTGGAGGCCTTTGAGGATAAATTCCCTTTTTACTACTCTTGTAATCCCTTAATTCAGAGTAGAGTTGGGGCGACTGAATGGAGCTGAGTGTTTACTGGCTGGATGCCCTTCCTGACGCCTTGCGGAGTTTGCAGCAAATATTTTCTCTTTGCCCCCTGAGAAACATCTGCCACCACCTAGGATTGAACCTTCATAATACCCGTCAGGCTCCAAAAACGAAGAAAGGTACACTGAAGTTCTTCTCAGCAGTTTCCTTTATTGTTCCTCACCCATAGACAGAATCTTGCCAAACTAAAGCAAACTACTTACACCAGTAAGTGTTTTTTTTATCAGGGCAACCTGGTCTACCCAAATATGGGACAGAACATACTGCTTCCGCTTTCGCCTTTTAGTCCCAATCCAGCAGCCTTCGCAGGCAGTCGCTTCCATGACAAACTATTTTTGTGTTAAATTTATATTTACCGACAAAGAAATAAAGTTTTATTTCTTTGAAGAAATAAAGATTTATTTCTTTGTCGGTAAATATAAATTACTTACACGATTAAACATATTTTGAGAACACCTAGGGAGAAGCCGTCTTCACCCTCTTTCTCCCACACAAACTAAACTTCATTGTCTCTTGCTCATCTGGAATGCAGCCCCTCCCTCTTGGGAATCCAGACTACATTCCGCTACATCTCCTCACCTTTGAAACCTGATTCACCAGGGACTCCACTAAGTCCAGGGATGCCTGCATCGCCTTTGAGGCCTGGGAAGCCCGAAGGACCGGTGGGGCCTGGATTACCTCGATCACCTTGATTGAAGGCTGGGCCCGGTGGTCCTGGTGGCCCAGAAGGTCCTTGGAAGCCTGGGCAAAGAAGAACCAAGGAGATGTTGTTGCCAGTCAGTCTTTGGTCTGCTGGGAGCTCTGCTGTACAAGAAACCCTTAACTCATTCCAGCAGCTCCAAATCCTGAAATTGTGTCCATGTATTACCTAGGAAGTTGTCAACAGGCCCCTTTAAAAATGATTGTAGGTAGTCCTCATTTAGCAACCATAATTGGGAGCAGCCACTTGGTTGCTAAGTGAAACTGTAACTGTGCTTATGATCTGGCTCCAGCTTTCCTTTGGTTTACAGAGCTGAGAAGGTCATAAATGTGAGGACTGATCATAAAGTTATTTTTTCATTCCTGCAAATAGTGGCTAAATGAGGCAGTTGCTAAACAAGGACTACCTGTATTAAAAAGTAGATCTTCCAACATGGCCGCTTTATGTACGAAACATCAGATGAAAGTATCTTACCCCATTTTCATTTGGCCCTTCAGAGAAGGCTAATAAAAATAACAAAACATCTGGAGCATCACTTGAACATGATTGACATTGGCAAAATCCACCATCAGTCAATTGCAAAAGACAGCTTTGTTTGGAACAGCTTATATCCTGCCACTCATACCATCAAATATCCACATCTGCCTATCCCAGGTCCTTGGGAGGAACTCGATAGGTGGATAAAAATGCCAAATAAGATCTGAACATCTGGCTGACTGTTGAGTAACCATAATAAAAACAATAACCCCAACACAACTTTTCCTGTATTTGGAGACAGCATGAATTAAATTCCCGATAGGCTCAAACACCTGACAATCCACCAGAGCTCTTGAAAAGTAGAAATTAGTGACTTCAAGAGGCCTGGAACCACATGTTAGCTATGTTCCCCCAGCATGCTTGGCATTGACTTAAACCATTATTCTAGGTTTCAGCAATAAATTGAATAAAAAGTTAACCTTGGGGCTTGAGTCTGTTCATCAGGCTAAGCCACACCTAACCAAGTTTAATATGTCCTGGGAATGCAGGTGCTAGATTTGTAACATGTTATGTGACCACTGTCATTATCTCATGATCCAGCTTAATTTTTCCTTGTGAACTTTTTTCCATAAGTAAATAAAGTTATCCTCTTTTTTATGTTTTAAAGTAGGGTTTCATGGTTTTTTTTTTAAAACCAGAGTGTATTCAATCATGGTTATTAAATAAATGACAATTGAATGAATTTGCAACTACTCTAGACCAGGGGTGTCAAACTCGATTTCATTGAGGGCCGCACAGTGGTGAAATCCAATTTTTTTTACTACTGTTTCTGTGGGCGTGGCTTGGTGGGCATGGTGTGGCTTGGTGGGCATGGCAGGGGAAGGATACTGCAAAATCTCCATTCCCACCCCACTCCAGGGGAAGGATACTGCAAAATCCCCATTCCCTCCCCATTCCTGGGGGAAGGATATTGCAAAATCTCCATTCCCACCCCACTCCTGGGGCCAGCCAGAGGTGGTATTTGCCGGTTCTCCAAACTACTCAAAATTTCTGCTACCGGTTCTCCAGAACCTGTCAGAACCTGCTGGATTTCACCCCTGGGGCCGCATCAGGGTTGTGTTTGATCTTGGGGGTGGGCGTGGCCAGCTTGACGTCACTAGTGTCGGGGGCGTCTGTGGTGGCCCAAGCGCGGCCCCCCCAAGCTCTATTTTCACTGGCAGAGGGCGGCAGGAGGCCGTCGCAGCTGAAAATGGAGCCTGGGAGGGCCACACGTGACCCTCCTGAGCTCCGTTTTCGCTGGCAGAGGCACCGTGGGCCGGTCCTTTACTGTTTCTAGGGCGGCCCCATGGGCCAGATCTAAGGACCCCGTGGGCCGGATCTGGCCCCCGGGCCTTGACTTTGACACACCTGCTCTAGACCATAAATCATGACTTATTAGCCACAGTGCTTAGGTTAACACATATTAAGTCAAGCTTGCACAAGGGAGGCTATGCTAGCATGTTTGTAAATGAGATCTTCCTGTAAAAACCGATCCCCAAGCTCGCTCCTTCCATACCTGGCAGCCCATCTTCTCCAGGACGTCCGGCATCACCAGGCTTTCCAGGAACGTTTGAAGGCACAGAGATGCCAGGGGGGCCTCGCAGACCAGTGAAACCTGGGCTTCCAGGAAGACCTACAATGACATAAACAAACTTTCCCAGACTCTATATTGCTGTAGGAAAAAAGAGCCTGGAAGAGATAATGTACATTAATTGACTAAGTGATGGCCATGTTGAATTTGAAACTGCTGATTCTGCTAAGAGGAGAAGGCCAAAAACACGAGGCAGAAGATGGAGTGACAACATCAAAGGCACCCTATTGGGGCCGCCAGAAGTGCAAGAACCAGACCTTTCGACACCTGAAGTGGTAAAAGAGAAGGAAGAAGAAAGAAGGAAAAGAGGAGGAGGAGGAGGACGGGAAGGAGAAGGAGAGGAATTCTGCTACGGTAAGAATAGGCATCCCTGGACAATTTTTCTCTCTCTCTCCCTCAAAAAAGGCAGCCAAGTACTAACTGGGTGTACTCAGAGGAGTTACATGTTCAGGGTCTGGGAGGAAAATCAGGCACAGGGAAAAGGAGAATGCAATGGAGTATCACAGAAGAAAACATGGCTAGATCGAACTCAGGAAAGATCTTGCTTATGATCCTTCCTCCTCCATCAACAGCCAGTCAGGGCTTCCACACTCACCTAAATATATTATCCCAGCAATTGTCTACTGTCTCAACAAGGGGTAAGTAGAGTTGGACTAGATTGGTATTTGATGAGCCGTGGTGGCGCACTGGTGAGAATGCAGTACTGCAGGCTACTTCTGCTGACTGCCAGCAGTTCGGCAGTTCGATTCTCTCTGGCTCAAGTTTGACTCAGCCTTCCATCCTTCCGAGGTGGGTAAAATGAGGGCCCAGATTGTTGGGGGCAAGATGCTGACTTTGTAAACCACTTATAGAGGGCTGTAAAGCACTGTGAAGTGGTATATAAGTCTAAGTGCTATTGCTATTTGGCGGGGGGGGGGGACTACAGGTACTCCTCGACTTCATTTAGTCACTGTTCAAAGTTACAAAGGCAATGAAAAATGGGACTTATGACCATTTTTCACAGTTACGACCTTTGCAGCATCTCCATGATCATATGATTAAAATTCAGATGCTTGACAACTGGTTCAGACTTATGACCATTGCTGTGTCTTAAGGTCATGTAATCCCCTTTTGTGACTTTCTCACAAGCAAAGTCAGTGGGGAAGTCAGGTTCATTTAACAACCGGATTACTAACTTATCAACTGCAGTGATTCACTTAACAACTGTGGCAAGAAAGGTCGGAAAACGGGGCAAAACTCACTTAACAAACAGAAATTTTGGGCTCAATTGTGGTCGTAAGTTGAGGACTACCTGTACCAAGTTAAGTTCAGAGCTATAGAGCCGCGGTGGCGCAGTGGTTAGAGTGCAGTACTGCAGGCTACTTCTGCTGATCACCGGCTGCCAGCAGTTTGGCAGATCGAATCTCACCCGGCTCAAGGTTGACTCAGCCTTCCATCCTTCCGAGGTGGGTAAAATGAGGACCCAGATTGTTGGGGGCAATATGCTGACTCTGTAAACCGCTTAGAGAGGGTTGTAAAGCACTATGAAGTGGTATATAAGTCTAAGTGCTATTGCTATTGCTATAGGCTAGGCCAAAAAAAGAAGGGAAAAGAAACCCAGAAAGCAGCAATGGCAGACCACATCTGTACATCAATATGGATGTTATCACAAGGCATCAAGCTTGCCTTTTTTTACAAGATTAATTCTGCGAGTAAATTTATCTGAGCCCTCAAAAGAAGATATTTTCCTCATTCTCAGCAAATTTAAAATCTTTCCATTTAAAAAGTTAATTGTTGAGGGGAAAGAGGAACCCTAGTTTCACTTTTGGGTATAACAACTGTAGTAAATAATCTATCAGAATTAAATATTGAGTATTTGAATATTAAATACTTGGCTTTATCATACTGGAGTATTCATTACAACAGTCCTATAAGTTCCATGTGACTTATTTTGCAGCGGAGAATAAAAATGTCCTTTGGATATCTTCATAAGAAGTTCAGATGGAGGTAAGATCTGAATCAGGGACATCTCAATCTTAATAATTCTTGACATCATTCATGATAATTTGAATGCTGTTACAGCTCTTGATGCTATTCAACTATAGTATTCTCTCTCTTGCAACTTCTATTATTTACCCATTTCTCCTGCGGGTCCTTTTGGTCCACGAAGGCCAGGAGCTCCACCCTGGAAACTGCGGTCACCTCGTTGACCTTTGACACCTGGAATTCCTGCTGATCCAGGTAGTCCATTTTCACTCAGGCCTAATAAAATTAGAAAAAGCATGAACAGCAGCTTGATCCAGATGCTGTTTACTAACAATTGGCAATCCTTGGTGATTGAAATAAATCACAGGGAACCAAATTGGGGAAGCTGGAAAACCATTCTCCTGTTTCTGTAGCTCTGATACTTCAGAATTTGGCTGCAAAATGGGAGAAAGCAAAACACGGCTTTTAAGAATCTGCAGGAAAAGGATTTGAAAGGCCCAAGGATTTTAGATGCTTCTGCAGGGAGCAGTCAAATGCCAAAACATTGCTGACGACATCACCACCCAAAAGTCTCAATTCACATATTTGTGGAATTCTTGATGCTCTCCAAAGTTGATTGTTTGCTTGCAGTTGTTTTGTTACCTAACAGATAATATCGTCAGTGCTTGTCACTCACCTTGATTAATGTGACTTGCACTGATGAGGTTACCTAGCTGAGTAATGAAATGTCTACAAGCCAACAATAAAGGTTAGAGAGCACCAAGAACTCCACAGTTCAACCCTGAACTACAGAATTTTTTTTCTATTGGAATCACATAA
Organism: Thermophis baileyi; assembly: GCA_003457575.1. NCBI lineage: Eukaryota > Metazoa > Chordata > Lepidosauria > Squamata > Dipsadidae > Thermophis > Thermophis baileyi. The sequence continues at coordinate 1,617,119 of QLTV01001769.1, read as the reverse complement.
CTGCATCAGAGGTTGGAAAAAATGGAACCATTTAGGGGATGATATTACTGCATTTTGTGTCAACCCTGAAACTGACCTGACCAAGGCCATTTTGAGGCTTCAGTGTTGCCACTGAGGGAGGGGGGAATAGAGATAGCTGGGGTGTTGTAGCCAAAACAAAATACTTTCTCCTGGGAACCAAGGACATTCCCAAAGGTGGTCGGAGAGAGGAGGAGTGAAGTTACCAGGCAACCGGACGGTACCTTGATTGGACCATGTGACTGATTGTTTGGGGAAGGGAATAAACTTTTACTTTTAATTAGGTGAAAACCCCGGGAACAATCAGAGTCGGTTTTCACCAGCCTGTGCCAATATGATATACCAAATAAAACTGTTCTTTGAGGAATCATCCTGCCTTGGAGTTCTGTTTGTTATAGGTGTATTACTTGGAACCCTGACATTTTGATCTTACTGTGGAAGTTTCTAAGGATCTTTTGATTTACCTTGTTTTCCGGGAGAGCCTTTGGTGCCTGGTAAGCCATTTAGGCCGGTCAGTCCTGGGAATCCTGGGAATCCTGTAGATACATTTTAGAAGATTTGATGCCATTTTGGTGGTCACTAAGAAAATGCTGCTGCTGAAAAACTCTGCCCTATGTCCTCTTCGTGTATAAATCCAGCTAATCAACCCTGAAGTAGGAATGGCCTATTGGGATTGGTGAACCAAGGACACCTAGCAGTCATCAATTGTGGGTTTCTCCCTGATCCCACTGCTAACTCCCAACTGCTGTTAATAAGTGAAGGAGAAGGAAATTCACCATACTTCTCCAGCTTGATGATCCACTGATCCATCTCCAGTGTTATGCCAAAAATCTTTGCAAGATTTGATTTGGCATTCCAACCCACAATTTGAGTTTCTCTCTAGAAGTAAGGTTTTCAAGAGCAAACCCAAAATGCAAAACAAACCTTTTGGTCCTGCAGTGCCAGGAGATCCAGGAAATCCTGGAGCTCCACGTTGCCCAGGATTACCTGGAAAACCTGGGTTGCCCCTCGAAGCGCCAGATCCAGGGAAGCCTAAAGGGGAAAAACAAAGAATTATTTAAAATTGAGCTCCTAAAGTTGCAGAATATATATCTCCACAATGTTATAACCTTCAGAAGCTGGGAGTCTTACTCAACGGAACTCGATGAAATGAGTTCCAAGGACACAAATTTAGAATTAGTGAACGGAAGCACAGAATCAAAATATTAAGTAGTTAGCATTTATTTAAATTTACAGCTTGTATGAGTTACAACATAAAGCAATGTAACAAGGTTTCCAGAGTTTTCCCATCTAGGCACTGACCAAATCTAATCCACCTCAGTTTCAGCCAGATTAGATAAATCAAGTCTCCCTTGAGCCAAGGTAAACTCTTGGTGACTATGTGGGTACAAAGTTTTGTGGCAACAACATAGAAGTGATATGCCACGTCTTCTTCTGGGGTGTGTTTTCAACCAACCTTCTGAGATTTTCAAGACAAAGGAAATGATGAGATTTGGACAATCTTGCATGAGAATTTATGTATCCTTCTATTTTGCAGACATCTTTGTGAGAGTTCTGGAGAATTTTCAAAAAAAAAAAACTGCTAATCCCTCTGCATTAAAAGATCCACCTTGCAAATGATGTGTCTCGGCCCCAAACATGATAAAACAAATGGCTTTGGTTACCTCGTGGTCCTTCTTGTCCAGGGTTACCTGGTGAACCCTTCTGTCCATTTAGTCCAAGACCTCCTGGATAGCCTGGCTCACCTTTTGTTCCTTGGACACCTGTTATACCTTCAAAAACCATAAGATGAGCCATTAAATTGCCATCTTCCCCAACCTAGGAAATTCGTGGAGTGTTCTGACCTAGGCTTCCTGATAAAGCATAAATCACAAACGTAGTCCCCAAAAAACTCATTTTATTTCAACGGCTGTGAATTATGTTCATTCACAGCCGTAATAAGTCCCAAACAGTTTTAATTAGTCCGACAGAAGTCTGCCACAGTCTTTCGGGAGAAGACTGATAAGCACCCACCTTTATCTCCCTTGACACGCTGCCAAAGACCTAATTGGCAAGTAGCTTTGCAAGGCCAAACGGAGCACAGAGTCAAAACGGAGCGGCTGAGTTACACCGAACAGAAATGAACCAAATTGCTTCCTGCAAAGGCTCACGTCGGAAAAAAAAAAAAAACTCAAAACCTTAATTCTGAGTAGCCCTTTTCTTCCTTAACTGTTCTTGCCTTCTGGCAGCTCTGCGCATGCGCGCATTGGGAACAGGCTCCCCCTGTTCCTCTGCCTCGCTGATGTCCGCCTCTGGAGGCTCCGGAGTCAGCACAGAACTCCCAGATGGCCCGGGCCCCATCTCTGCCTCCGACGCAGAGCCTTCTCCAGACTCCAGGACTGGCCCATGTTCCTCCCCAGCCTCCTCGCTGTCCGACTCTGCTGCCAGCTCCGCAGGCCACTAGCGGACCACAACATGGAGTTGAAAATTTATACCCTTGTCTAATTTTTACCCAGGTTTTCACATCTCTAAGATGCATGAATACGGTATTTCCATGGGATAAAAAAAAAAAAAAAGCCTCTAAAATCATGAGTGAGAATTTACTCTCTTTTTAGCCAGAAATGGCAAGGCTGAACTGACAAATGTCTATTCGTAAAGCATGTCTACAATCACACAACCATACTGTGGGACCACAGGAGTTTCAGTTGGCAAGTACTGACATCCATTCACTCATTTCTAAGGAACCTCAGGAAGTTAACACTGATCCCTTAAGAAAGTTGGTGTCAGGAGCAAAGGATCAGGACCATAAGTTAAGTTGCAATTCAAAAGACTTATTGCTCAAGTCTTTTGAGACACAAGAATCTAGGCAACTAAAGTTCAGTACTAAATTGGCACCAGATAAGGTTCAATGGAATTCAAGAATAGAATAGAATTCTTAATTGGCCAAGTGTGATTGGACACACAAGGAATTTGTCTTCGGTGCATAAGCCCTCATGAACCGTTTGTGGCAATGTTAATGATTCTAAGCTGATGACGTGCTTAACTCCACTCCCAGCTCTGCCTGTTGTTCTCCTACAGGCGGACTTTTACTTAATGTACTCGTAAAAGTAATCTAAGGTAAGCCTACTAGTTGCCCTTCCTTGAGTCATTGTAGGGTATTATTTACCTGGAAGCCCTCGGTCCCCTCGTTGGCCCTTAGGTCCCACACCACCTGGGATTCCTCGGGATTCCCCTCGGTCACCTGAAAAGGGAAAGACAATCGTCTGCTTTTTGTCTCAGCAATTCTGACAATTCACCATCGCCCTCCCACATCCAGAGTTTTCTTGGAAAACCCTTCGGTTTTCCAGTACTATTTTCTCTTCCACATTTTTTTAAGGATGTTTTTTTCCCACAGAGCATAATCAATACGAATTTTGAGTTAAGATAAATGGAAAAAAGTAATAGAGAAGTGAAAAAGAACTATATAAAAGGAAGTATAAAAAAAAATAAGAAAAAAAAAGAATAAAAAAGAAGTGGTTTCCGGTTTACTTAACAGTTGTTATAAATACATTTATATTTTACTTCTCTCTCTCTCAGGTTACATCAAAGCTTCCTTCTTTCCCTAATCTGCTCTTTCTAATCATCTTATCTATAAACCATCAGTTCATTCTTTTCCCTTTCTCAGCAAACAGTCTGCAAGGGCCCCTTTGCTGTTGATTTTTTAAAAAGATGCTAGCAAGACCACACCAATGACTTACCTTTTGGACCACGCAATCCGGGAATTCCTGGGGAGCCAGGGGAGCCAGGGATACCTTCAGCACCCTGTTGGAGGAAGTGGCATGTAATGATCATAATCAACACGGAAATCATGCTAGCGTGACTGGCCTCTTAGTAGCCAGAGAGGAAGCTCCTTTATAGTGATTGTTCTTAGGACCACCAGGAATCTGGAACCACTACAGCGATCAAGGGGATGCTGCAATGGTCATAAGTGTGAAAAACGGCTGTTAAGTCATTTTTTTTCAGCGTTGTGGTGCTTGACTGAAATGTACAAGCTTAGAAAACTCACAAGGTGCCACAGAATGTTTTTAATACAGGTAGTCCTCGACTTACAACCACGAATTGAGCCCAAAATTTCTGTTGCTAACTGAAACATTTGCCAAGTGAATTTTGCCCCATTTTATGACCTTTCCTGCCACAGCCGTTAAGAGAATCACTGCAGTTGTTAAGTTAGTGACATGGTTGTTAAGTGAATCCGGCCTCCCCATTGACATTGCTTGTCAGAAGGTTGCAAAAGGGAATCACATGACCAGTAGTGGGTTCTAAAACCCTTTACTACCGGTTCGCGCTTGCGCTTACGCGCATGCGCAGAAGCGTCCCGGGCGGGTGGTGGAGCCTTCCATCACTGCCGCTACCGGTTCTAAGAACCGGGCCGAACCGGGAGCAACCCACCGCTGCACATGACTCCGGTACACTAAAACCGTCATAAATATGAGCCAGTTGCCAAGCATCTGAATTTTGATCACATGATCATGAAGATGCTGCAACGGTCATAAGTGTGAAAAATGTTCATAAGTCACATTTTTCAGTTTCTTTGTAACTTTGAACAGTCACTAAATGAACTGTTGCAAGTCGAGGACTCCCTGTAGTATATACAACATGCAGAAAATGCAGTTGGTAGGAATTTTAGAGACTGGGAAAGAAAGAAAGACTGCAGGGTCACTGCCAACTCCGGTTTTTGATTTCTTATTTGGAGACAGTTCTGGCAATCTACACAGTGCTACACAATTCAACAGCAAGATCAAAAAGCCACAAGAAATTCTGTCTAGGTTCCTCTCCCACTTGTTGACTGTGTGGTGAGGGAGACCCAGGGAAAAGCAGAGAGGCTGTTTCCTGGCTCTGTCCTCACATCTTGTGCCATAATCCCAAAGCAGATCCAGAGCTCCTTTAGAAGTTACAGTTGCAAGAAAAAGTATGTGAACCCTTTAGGATTACGTGGAGTTTTGCATGAATTGGTCATAAAATGTGCTCTGAACGTCATCTAAGTCACAACAATAGAAAAACACAGTCTGCTTAAAATAATACTACACAAACATTAGATGTTGCCATGGTTTAATTGAACATAACATGTAAACATTCACAGTGCAGGGAGGAAAAAGTATGTGAACCTTTGGACTTAATAACTGATTGACCCTCCTTTGGCAGCAATAATCTCAACCAAACGTTTCCTGTAGTTGCAGATCAGACCTGCACAACGATCTGGAGTAATTTTGGACCACTCCTCTTCACAAAACTGTTTCAGTGTAGCAATATTCTTGGGATGTCTGGTGTGAATCGCTCTCTTAAGGTCATGCCACAGCATTGCAATCGGGTTTAGGTCAGGACTCTGACTGGGCCACTCCAGAAGGCGTATTCTGTGCTGTTGAAGCCATTGTTTTGTTGAATTACTTGTATGC